>JANTPZ010008308.1:0-13230 GCA_025593235.1 Vachellia pachyceras | reverse complement strand
TATCAAATCAATAATATATTTATAGATTATCTATTATCCAACATTATTTACTGCTTCAAAATATTCATTCTAACAAAGTATCAAAGTATATGGTAAGGGGACATTTTGTTCTTCCTTCTCACGTTTTGTTTTTCCCCTTCAAATACCAAAATGTTCTCTTTCATGTATTCTACAAATGGGACAAGAGCAATTAACATGCAACAAAATGATAGTATAGAAAGTTAGGTGGGAAAATACCAACTTGTATTCTTCTAAGGTGTATATAGATTTATCCTTTGACTTATATTATAATTGATCGTGCTGTCTTCATTTATCTTAGCACCCCCTATTTCTCTTGGACATATATATGCCTTCCAATGATGAAGAAAATCATAATCCCTCAAGTTGTGGTTCATATTTCTTAGCTTCTATTGTTTATATCTCACTCTAATCCAAAAACTTCACTTTTATCCTAATAAATTTTGTAAAAAATAAAAAAAAAAGTAAAAAAAAGATCTGGCCGGGTTAACCTACCCAACCGGGCGGGTTGACCGGGTTATGCCCGGGTTCGCCGGGTCAACCCCAGGTTGACCAGGTTGAACCCAACCCGAGGTCAGCAGCTCAACCAAACCGGACCAGTGGCCAGTTCGTCAGTTTCTGGTCCGAACCGGCCGGTTCGGTCCCGCTTTCATTACAATGATCAAAACTGAATAATCCAAATATATTAAGTTGGGGGGCTCATCGGTGTCTTAGCCAGCAATAGGTAGTTGAGGGTCCAGTGTCTTGCAGCATGCTCCTGTCATCCACAATATTCTGCCGCCACGCTTTAAAGTTAGCAATATGGATCAACCTTGGCTCCAAGGCTGCATCCAAACCAGACACAACAGCTTCAAAGGCAAGAGAAGAACAAATGCTCTGTTGTTTCCACTGCACTGTCACAGAAAGGGCATAAGTTGCTGGGCGATCTCTTTATCTAGAATAACGAACCATTAGTGGCAATGGAAAATGTTGAAACTCTCCATATAAAGTGCTGAATGCGGGAAGTGTTCTATGATTTTCCAAACACCCTTCCAATTCTTAGCAGACAAAACACATGATGAACTGGCTCTTTGGACTGCGTGTCAAGCTATTAAATGTGTCCATTTCTACCGATCAATCAGTGGTGCTGACTCGATTCAGGTATATGCGATGAAATGATCTCCCCCTAGACAAGCTATATCATAAGAACCAGGGGTGAGTAAAAAAACCTACCCCGTCCCTCTGCTTGTAACCCGGTTTAAAATGCCCGTTTAAACTAGCCCGGACGGGTAGGTGCTTTCACGGGGCAGGGCATGGGTTCAGCCATGGGGAGCCCGTGCCCGCTCGTGATAATAGCAGCCCATTAAATTAAAAAAAAACCTTCACTCCCTTCAGTTTCACACCTAGCCCAAAGTCTCACACCCAGCCCAAAGTACCAAACGGCCAAACCTATTACAGTATTACCCAATCATGCATTCTTCAGCCAGAGGCCCAGCTTACTCCACTACCTTCTCTGTCTCTCGCGTAGCCATTGCCTCCCTCTCCGTCGCCTCACCTCGAAGGCTTGATTACCGCTCCCACCTCCACCATCGAAGGCTTGATTGCAGCGGCTGACTCGAATCTACCTCCAGCCTCCGTCTCCCCGACTCGCGTCCATCCAGAGCCATACCCATAAATATTCATCTCAAACCAGTATAACAATAAAGCCAAGAAAATGCTTAATCATCAAATAAAACTCCATTAATGGAGGTTCAGAGCCTTAAATCAGAACCACCACACCACTCTTAACAGAACCATCGCCGTCGCCAAGAAACCTCCATCAATGGAGGTTCAGAGCCCTAAAAAGAAAGGGGGATTCCTATTCCAATTCTAAATCACCTGAGAAAAAACAAAATGACGCGGTGGTGCATGATGCAAAATTGAACCCTCTGTTGCTTCAGGAGCCTCGCGACTTTATGGTGAATGCGCACCGCCTCTGAGTGGTGCTGAAATTCTTCATGAAGAACGAAGACGAAGAAGAAGAAGAAGAAACGGAGGAGCGGCGCCTAGAAGAAGCCTCTTTCTTCGACAACTTCAACTTCTCGTCGAGGTAGAAGCGAGGAACCATCTCGGTACCACACGAATTCGAAGAAGAAGAAGAAGAAGAAGCCATGGATGACTGGAGAGTGGGATTTGGAAATGGGAATATAGGGTAGGGTTCAGAGAGAAGGCATAGTGAGAGTGAAACAAAAAAACTCGAAGCACGCGCACACAGGTTCCATTTAGAACAGGTTATTTTCATGGAGTTGGGTTGGAACGGGTAACCCGTTACCCGTTCCAACCTGCCTGTTTTGATTCGTGCCCGCGGGTACAGGCTAAAACGGATTTTCTCCTTGATGGGCGGGGTACGGGTTACCCTACGGGGTAGACCCGCCCGCCTGTTGCTCACCCTTAATAAGAACAAAGACAATTCACGAAGAGATTTGAGGAGATAATTAGATGCCCTAGGGAAAAAGCTGCTACCTCATCTCAGCACAATATATTTTTCATCCACATGATAAGGCCTCACAACTTTGCTTGATTTATTTTTCATATATCTTCCTCCAATTCCAACATGGAATTCAAATAAAGATACGTATATCCATACGACTTGCACCAAACAATATCATGGAATACGTCACACACACCGTTCCCATATTCCCTTGGAACGCCATTTAATAATTAATTCTGTCTCCTCTACAGTTTCTATAGCTCGTTCAGTTCAGATCATGTCGGTCCATCAAAAGGTGCAAACATTACAAAATGAGTTGCGTGGGAGATCAAATTTAATTTCGTTGGATCTGAGGAGATAAGTTCCTATTGACATTAAGATGTTATACAAGTGGGTCCACTTGCGTCAAACCCAACACATCCATTTCATATTTCAAATAAACCAAGATATTTTCATGGCCAAAAAGTGCAGATTGTTTGATCAATTAGTAGACCCAAGAAGTAGTCGAAATCTCGGGCAGTTTTTTGCATATTATATTATATAATTAAAATCGGAGCGTGCACAAACATGCGTGTTTCCTAATATATATCTATTTAGCGGGCATAGTCTCCTCCATCCCGCACCCAATTAGCACACGACATAATGTAGAATTTTCAGCACGCAAGAATATAATCTGTCCTCCCTCGGTTCCGTCGTTTAAGCCATGTGTTCGATCCATAAGCAAGAACAAATAGCTAGAACCTACGTACATTAGACATTAGATATTGTTAGAGTATTTTTTAAAAATGAAAATATGTGACTTTCTACATGAAAAGATGTAATTTTTTAAAGAAATAGATGTGATTTTTTATAAAGTTGTGTCATTATGAATTAATTAATTTATAAATTAATTAGTTTATTTGAAGGGGTGCGTGCGGGGTTGTAATTCTAAAGTCATGTATCGCTATATACCATAAATATGCAACTTTTTATTGAAAAAGTCATATGGTTGTGACTTCTTGAAGTGGTATGGTTATGACTCTTAATTGAAGAGACATTATTTCTAAAAGTTGCCACCTCAAGACATCTCTCCATCCTATATAAATACCCACCACATCCCCTCATTTGGACACACAATTTTCTTCACAACAATGTCAAACTCATTGTCTTTCTCTTTGAGTGCACACTTAGAAAAAGACAAACTATCACTTTGTAAAAGCCTTTGTTGTCTTGGTTTGAGTGTAGGGAGTGCAATCCATACTCAAGGGTCTCTATTGTATCATGTAGGAAATTCACCAGTTAACCCAACTTTCACCCTATAATATAGGAATAGGTGGGGTGAATTAAGCCTAAAGGAAAGTGATGTTTACGCCTTAAAGACATTGTGCACAACTTTCTATTTCATCATCTTCATCTATTTTTCTTATACTCTTCAGAGAACCATTCCCACCAATATCGCTAATAGATATTTATTTGATTTTTTTCATGACAAGTTCAGGAACTTTAACGTCTCATCGAGAGATAAGCCAGAGCAAGAAAACCAAACAAATAATTAAGATTAAGAATATCAATATATCCTTAAAAACTCTTCCACCCAAGTTACTGTTCATAAGCCAAATTTCAAAATTCCCGCCTTTTCATTCACACTGCCCAAGAAAGTCCCTCTCTTGCACTCTCTCATGTTTCAAATGCTCATTTGAACCGAGCAGAAGCCAAATGGAAGGCTGGTGAGAAGACTCTTTGTCGAGAGCGAGAATGAAGTATAATCCTCGGGTATCCAGCTCTCGTCGCAAGAACCGAAAGGCACACTTCACTGCGCCTTCCATTGTTCGCCGTATTTTGATGAGTGTGCCCCTCTCAAATGACCTTAGCTCCAAATACAATGTGCGGTCCATGCCGATTCGCAAGGACGACGAGGTTCAAGTTGTTCACGGCACCTACAAAGGTGGTGAGGGAAAGGTGGTTCTGGTGTACCGCCGCAAATGGGTTATTCACATCGAGCGGATTACTCGTGAGAAGGTAAATGTTTCAAGCTTTTTATCTCCAAAAGGGATCGTATGGTTGAAGCTTTTTCATAATTGAAGCTTTTCGTTTGGTTTCTGAAATTGAACTCCATCAGCTTTCCTTCTTTGTACATTAATTGGTCTTTGATTAAAGAGACATGAATTATTTCTGCGTTTGATTTTCCATGCTTATAGGTTGATTCCTTGAAGTATCTTATGGCTTGCTCCTCCAAGTATAGAGCAGAGAGAATGGAAAATCATGCTAGGGCTATATGGTCTTCATTAAAAGATGCAATATTATCTGGAAGAGGCAGCTTTTTCTTTTACTTCAGAACCTGTGGTTGGCGTTAATTCTCAGAAGAATGAAATTGTGATAATGGCTCTATCCCTTCTTCAATGGCTTATGAAGCAAAATAGTGGTTTGTTAGTGAGCTTGGTCATTGACGATGAAGATGTGAACATGGTTTTCAACTCCATTGCATGTCATGAGAAATACAATGATCAAGAGTTTGCCCGATGATAATATTTTGCCTCCTACAGGAATTAAGTTTGGATTCCTTTATCTCTACATTGAACTACTTTCAGGTTGCTGGGATTTGATTGCAGTGTCTAAGGAACTTGGGCCTAATTTTGGTTTTGAGCATGAGACATTCTGCACCATGCTTAATAATTTTTCAAATTCATTATTCAATGCCTTTGGTTCTGCCTTGTTATTTAGTGCTAATGCCCACCTTCTTGATCCAGATATTTATATTGGAGGTGAGATCTCTTTTTTTATATTTGGGGCATGATTATATTTTCTGACTCCTCAACCTTGAGAATTTTGTTATGGATTCCTATTTTATTTATTATGTGGTCTAATTACATGGTCTGTTTAGGTTTGTAGTCCTTTTACAGGTATTGTACAAGCACAATTCTATTAGCATTGAGAATTTGTTGTATCGATGCACCTAAACTGTATTATTTCTTCATTTTTTAGATGGCATAGGATGTGAAAACATTCTATTAAAATTTATGGTAATTTATGATGTATAAGTTTGTATGTGAGAGTGCGCATGTAATAGTTGTCATTTCAGCTGAAGTTTGAGTTTCTTTCTAATGTAATTTCTTTTATTTATCATGCCTTGTCATCAGTTACTGTACAACATTTCCATTATATCAGCATTTAAAAATTAAACATTTTCTCATGTTTCATGGAACCTATTTAGGTGGACCAAGGAAGTATTATATGTAGATTATTACGAGCGTGCCTTGACAAATGGTGTTTTGGGTATTCAAAGGGGTACAAATCCTGGAGTGATGAAAGGCTAAAAGTTGGCATGGTTGGGGAACAAAGTTCAAATCTTTCTGGTGCTGCTATGGAACAGGTTTGTATTTCCCCCTGCCATATCATTCAATGTGTACCGAATTGCGGGATATCATATCTAAATTCAATCATCTTTTTCATTTCCTGATAATCTTTAGGAATTGAATCATTCTCAAAGTTGGGGGATTCTATTTATTTTGAAGAATGAGGAAAGAACCCTACGTTGTACATCATTCAGTACATATCAAGCTCCCTTAATTGGAAATCTGGAGGTGTCATGCTTAATTAGACTGTAGTTCCTACTACTTCATGGGGTCCATACCTAAGAGTTACACTTACGTTTTCTCTTGTAGAGGTACCTATTACATTGTATTATACATTGCCAAAATTGTCTTTGATAAATTTTAGCTCACGCATCCTCATGATTCTTGCATTATGCAGCTAAATTTTAGTTTTATACATCGGAGTTTTGTCTTGTAGGGAATCTTATTATTTGTGAGAAGTATGCTACTTTCAAGCTGACAATGACAGTTCAATGGCTTAAATTTATTTATTTTAATTGTTGAAAAAATAAGCTAAATGACAATTACTTTCAATGATATGTGATGGACTTGTGGAGCTTTTGGTGCCAATTTGTTACATTGCTTTGTAGAAAAATATGAAGATTTTAACAATAAAATACTCTACATTTCTCTTTTGCTTCCTTCCACTGAAAGTCCATTTTTCAGGGGACTGGCCCTTCATCCACCTTGAACTTCCGAATACCAACTTGGACACATTTGGATGGTGCCAAGGCAGTTTTGAACGATGAGATATTATCTCTGCCATCTCCAGGTATTTTACTGGCTTCATTTGTGAAGTGGATATTTCACTGTAGTTTCTAATAATTTCATCTGGCCATAGGTTTTGAAATTGATCAAAATTTAGTCCCTCTGGTCAACGTCTATTGGGGGGCTCCACTTTTGCTGATGTTTTATTATTCTGCATGCCATCTTCACGTCAGCAAAAAAGAAAGCTAAAAAGAGAATTATTTAAGTTTAGACTAGGGAGCCAAAATGCATCTATTTTTTCAGTCTAGAAGGCCAAAAGTTCATATATGTATACACTGAATTCAGCTCTTGAAAAGGCTAAAAAGTTGAAAGTAAAATTTTAATTTGTGAACTTGTAGGTAACTTTTTATCAATCATACAAAAGTGTGACATGCTGACCCTTCAATTGCCCGTTACTCTTAGAACAGGGGTTATAAAAGGTAGTAATCCATGTGTGCCACTAATTGCAATACCCCACACACACACATATAAGAAAAGGTTTGTTAAGCGATATTGATAGTTTGAGGCTTGACTATGCAGGTACTACAATGATCTATTTGTATTTGACCTTGATCAATTTAAGGTAAGATTTGAATTTTGGTTTATTGTGCAACCGATTCACTAATATGCTATCAATGATTCTGTCTGATTTTGACTCTAGAATGACATGTCGTACAATGCAACACACTCATTGATATTATATACCTTGATATAATTAATACCAACCTGATTTTGTGCTGCAGTGGCAAGAAATAAAACCTAAGCCTGGTGCAATGTGGCCAAGTGGGCGGAGTGGTTTTCAATAATTTGTTTACCAAGATGAAGCAAGTAAACTCACTTATTTGGAGCTATTGTATTTTACATTATTTGATTCCATGTAGACATTCTTGGCTTATTAGTGTGCCATACCATTTCTGCATGAATTTCATCATCAATGTAATTAATCCTTGTGACATTACAGATTTTTTTAGTACGGGGGCTATTCAAAAGAAGTTTTATCTGATAAGAATACCTTTGAAAAAGGGATTTGTTCATTCAGACATGTGGTCCCTTGATCCTAAGACTTGGAAATGGAACAAGGAGATAGGTTGGAGTTCAATATTCATTAATTTTTCATTTTCCTCAGCTTATGCAAGTTTAAGCTTCTTAGTAGTGCAGGGTAAGAGTATACCCTGCACTTTATGAAATGAACGCAACTTTCGCTAGGGGTGTAGTTGAATTGCGGAACCTTCTCATTTTAAATGAGCAACTATGGAATTACTTTTGTAAAAAAAAATTCATTCATTCGTCTTTATTATTTCTGTTGTCTGTGTGTGCATGTGGAAATGCTCACCTGCGCTAAATATTTTAGTTTATTTTCATCCACCTGTTTTATTTCATCATACCTTCTCTCCCTTCTTCATAGGTCAAGAAAAGTGGAATGCCTCCTGGGCCTCGTGCTAGGTTTTCCATGTGTGTTCATAAGAGGAGGGATGTGCTATTTGGAGGTGTTGTCGATATGGAATTTGAAGGTTTGTTTTTTTGGCATTTACCATTTCCATTATTTTGTAAATTGTTGCTGGCATAAGAGGAGGCCAAAGTGGTATGTCTATGCTTGCAGTGAGGTTAGTTTCCTGATCATGTTTAAATTTTGCAGGTGATAAAATGATGAGCTTGCAGTCTTTCGAGCTGAAGTTGGAGCTGAAAAGCAGATTCAGCAACTTCTGTTTCCAAGAGTCATGAGAAAAAGGTGCATGAGCTCATGGCGAAAAGCTTAAGAACCAGCACACAAATTGAGTATATTCATACTGGGTTTTGTTGAGATTACACAGTGCATGTTGCCTTATTTTCATCTATGAATGTACATCGTTTAGAATTGGTTCTTTAAGAAATGTTAAGATCCAGGATGGTTTAATTATGAATCTTAAATTAGTGACCTTTTTGTAGGGACGCTGCTTTTCACATGATGGGCATGTCATTTTGCCGTAGTTTTTTCTTGCTTTATCCATGTTGATGTATGGATAGTTTTTAAGCAGCTTATTGCCTTATTATATTGTTACTTTTGCCCAGGGATACTCATCTTTGGCCATAGCTTTAGTCCTACCAGGTATGAGCTTCATTACAGGTTACATATAAATAGTGAAGTTTTCTATAGCTTTTATAGTAACATAATGTTGATTGATTTATTTGATTAATAATGGCTCTAAATGTTTTTGTATGGTTTTCTTTCACTTTTTCTTCCACCTTTTAGTTTGTATTCAATCGTTGTACGTTCGGTTTAGTTTTATATTGGTTTCAACAATTATGAATTGGTAGCTTCCCGTACAACGTACGGGAGAGCACTTCTAGTTACTTAATATATTAGTTATATGGATGGATGGACAAGAACTGAAAGAGATGCTACATGGCCGAAATATGAATGGCATATATAACGAGGACCCCGGGCCCTGCGATACTTGAAATTAAGTTGTCATGGGTGGTGAGACAGAGAGATTTGTACGTCAATGTCAAGCAGGGAAAGAAAAAGAAATTTCAGAGCGGGAATTTGTGAAGCTTCCATTATTGCTGGCCGGTGATGAAATACCCACCTTGTTATGCTCGTAATAATAATAATAATAATAATAATAATAATAATAATCATCATCATCATCATAAGCAACGGTTAACGAAACACAAACCCTATTTGCAAAGGTAGTGGGAGCAGAATAATCGTTGCACCTAATTCCTTACTCTAATAAATTTTATGACCGTAAGCAAATCCCAGCGGCAAAAGCAACCACACACTCCACATGCACTGCTGCCATCGTTCAAAAGAATCAAATTTGGAGCGTACATCCACTTAATTCTCAGACAGTCGAAAAATAAAAAATAAAAGAGATCGCTTGTCCATAGAAATAGAATGAATAGACGGACCGAATATACATCTATATATATGGGCAAATTACTGCGGGGTTGAGCATGTACGTTGAGGTTGATGCAGCGGCACTGATAATATAATTGTTAGGCCTAAGGTGGTATAGAGAGAAGAGAAGAAAGAAAATGATAGGATGGGAAGATGTGTACAAGGTGAAGGCGGCAATGGTGCCATTGTATGCTGCTCTGATGTTAGGGTACGGGTCAGTGAAGTGGTGAGGGATCTTCACGAGGGAGCAGTGCGACGCCATAAACCGACTGGTGTGCTACTTTACGCTGCCTCTCTTCACATTTGAATTCGCGGCTCACATTGATCGTTTCCACATGAATTTTCCCTTCGTTGCAGCCGACGCCATCTCCAAGTCATCATCGTCTCAGTGCTGGCCTTGTGGGCCAAGTGCTCCCCCAGAGGAAGTTACTGTTGGTCCATCACGAGCTCCTCCCTCTGCACTTTAACCAACTCTCTGGTGGTGGGGGTGCCGCTCAGGAAGGCCATATATGGCCCTTTGGGAGTCCACAACGTTGTGCAGGCCATTGTATATGGCTCACTCTCCTGCTCTGTCTTGGAATTGCGAAGAGCGGGAATGACAGACTACCCTTCTCAGCAAACGCCTAATGATAAAGATGTTACCGTGGAAGTGGATGAGGCACTAGCGAGCAGCATCAGCAGCAGGCCTTCCCTCTGCAGGTCAATCAAACTTGTGGGGCTCAAGCTTGCACTCTACCCCAACACGTACGGTTGTGTCGTTGGCATTTCCTGGGCTTTCATAGCTAACAGGTGTGTGTGCAGCGATTGTTGATATAGTTAATTGTTGTTTCATGATATATTTATAATTAAGTGGATGAACATACAGGTGGAAGTTGGAAATGCCAGGCATCATAGACGGGTCTGTATTAATCATGTCCAGGGCTGGGACAGGCACTGCCATGTTTAGTATGGGTGAGTAGCGTTCGCCACGGATGTCTGTTACGTTATTACAGAGCCTATAGTGTGGAGAAGTACTCTCTCTCTCTCTCTCTGTATTAATCGGTTGCTTCACATGGAAACAAGGCAATTAATGTATTATATGGGTATATGCACATGCATGCATGTTGCAGTTATTTTCATGGCACTTCAGGAGAAGTTGATTGGTTGTGGATCCAGTCTGACGGTATTCAGCATGGTTCTAAAGTTGGTAGCCGGACCTGCGGCTATGGCTATTGCTTCCATCCTTATGGTATTGCATGCTGACGTTTTACAAATCGCCATCATTCAGGTTTGCCTTCCACTCTCCTGCTTTTCGGATGTGAAGCTTTGTTACTTTAGTCACTATCATTCAGGTTTAGCTCGCTTTGTTTTATATATTTACTAACTGTTTTTGCTGGCTAGCTAGTGTCTATCGACATCTTTAACTAGAACTTTTCATTTTAGCAATTGAAATGTGCTCACCGGGAACTAGGAAGAGATTACTCACAGATCTTATAAAAGAAAATTAAATATAAGCATATTTAATTTCTGAATTTTATTTATTGTTAATACTCAATAGTTCTCAAGGGATTTGCGTACAATTTATACATATGCACAAGTTGAGTTGTGGGATTTACAATTCAAAATTAATAATTTAATATTTAGAATGGTATTTTTTTCCTGTAAAGGGAATTCAGGGACTTTTAAGATTATTTTTTTAATAGAAAGTAAATCTGGAAAATCTGGAAGCACGTTTAACCTCTAGGGTCCGTTTGATTCAAGGAAAATGGAGGGTTGGAAATGGAAAATCAATATTTCCCATTAATTTCCATCGTTTGGTTGATATCTAAGCATGGAAAATGCTTTCCCACGGGAAGCCTTTTTCCTTCATGCGTGGGAAGATCTTTTCCCTCAAAAAATGGTTGGAAAGCAATTTCCATTGGGTGAAGAAAAATGTAAAAGACATATTTACACTTAAAATATCAAATATAATATAATCATAGTCAAAGATATAAAATTATACAAGGTTATATAATTATTTGACATAATTTTTCTATCTACTTTACCATCATTTTAACCTAATCAAACAAAAATTTTCCTATCAAATCATTTTCCATTCCAATGCATACCAAACAAACCACGTCAAAAAATTTCCATTCTCTTCCATTCATTTCTTTTCCTGTCGTTTCCTTGAACCAAATGGACCCCTAGTCATTTCTATATTATAGCAATCGGCTAGCCACCCCCAAATTTAGGTTCAGTGCCGTGAAAATGTGGGTTCCTTGTTCTCTTTCTATCGACCACAAGACTAGAGAGGTAGTGTTGGGAATGCAAATCAGCCCACCGGTTGTGGGCTAACGGCGGGAAAATGTCAACCCACAGCCCACAAGCTTTTTTCTTTTTTTATATAAAAATAATTTTTTTTTCTTTTTTACCCTTTTTTCTATAATATTGTATATTTATATTATTGTCTTTCAAATCCTATCAATAGCTGTTCAACAAATTTATAAAAATAGGTACTTTTTTTGTAAAAAAATGTTGTAATGAAAGATGCAAAAATATAAAATATTTATTTTTTAAAAAATAAAAGCGGATTAAGTGGGCTGGCCCGCTAACATGCGGGTTAGGGGTGGTACGCTGGAATCAACCTGCCACTCTGGCAAGCCAGCTCGAGCCCCCAACTTTGGTGGGGCAGGCCCAACCCGCAATTCCCACCCATATGGAGAGGTGTATTTTCAATTAATTTTAGCTCCATAGAAGTTTCCATTGTCCTTCTTCAAATGTTTTCAAGAGATTGATTCCCGTGCAGGAAGTTGTTTTCTTTGCTTCCATTGTTGTACTTTTAAACTAACGAAGCAGGAATTGGTATTCCAAAGGAATAATAAAAGGAAGGATGCTCGGTGACGTTGGGTATTCTAGTGCTGACAGCATTGCCACAATCCATAACGTCCTTCATCTTCGCAAAAGAATACGGATTGCATCCGGAGGTTCTTAGCACAGCGTGAGTTTCTATTTCAAATATTAATGAACATCGATTATATTTATACTGCTCCTCTTTTCTACACACATATTTTTGTGTCCCATAAGATTTCGACTCTCTGCATGCTGCAGGGTGATTTTTGGTATCATTGTCTCGCTTCCAGTGTTGATTCGCCTTATGGTGAATGGGATTGTAACAAATTGAGTAGATGGTTTCTCCCCCAGGTTGTTGATCACATTATGAGTGTGTACCCACCCCGAGAGGAGAGAGGAGAGGATAAGTACTTCTGGAAACCCTCTTCTGATGGTTGTTTTTCTGTTAGATTTGCCTATCATTTTATTTCTGCAGGTACCCAGCATCATGGAGATGCTATTTGGAAGGAACTTTGGAAATGGCAGGTTCCTGAAAAAATTAAAGCTTTTATGTGGATCTTTGCCCATGGTAAAGTCCATACGGCTCAACTCCGGTGGAGAAGGGGTATTGGTGATTCAGCTAGCTGCCCGTTCAATTGTGGTGAAGAGGAAGACCCCATGCACCTTCTGCGGGATTGTAAAAATGCTCGTGAGAGGTGGTGTTCGTTAGTCAACCCTACTTTGTGGGAGGAATTCTCGTCTCTTCAAGGCATGGAATGGATACGGTGGAACCTCAAGACGGAAGTTGGAAAGGAGTTCACTAAGAAACTGAGATGGAGACACTTATTTGGCTATGTCTGCTGGGACATATGGAGAGACAGATGCAGGAGAGTGTTTGATGAAGAAACCTATGATGATCCGAACAATAGTTTGTCTAGTTTTTTTCAGGCTTGCTGGGACCAATCCCTTCTGTCACGTTGTAATTTCTATGCAGG
>JANTPZ010008307.1:0-12944 GCA_025593235.1 Vachellia pachyceras | reverse complement strand
TTACCTTGGCAGCAGTGGACATTGGTTAGTGAAGTAGTCCTTGAAGCAGGTAAGCAGAGGTTGGATAAGTGGAGTTTAATGGGTAGACTTGGCAATAAGGCAAGGTCTTTGATAACACAATGTGCAGCATGGATGAGACCTGATATAATATATGTAAAGCGGCCGGTGTATCAATGTAGGTTTGAGCCGCAGGATAACTTTTTTAATGCACTTATTCCATTTCTTGATCCCAGCACAGAACATGATTATCTTTTTGAGTTAGAAAATGATGATGGGACTGTTGAATTGTGTACTTATTTTGGTGGGTTGTGTAAGATTGTGAAGGTGAACCAAAAAGCATTTGTTGATGATGTGGTCAATGCGTATCAGAAATTGAGTGAGGAGAAAAAGTCAAAATGTTTAGAATTTTTGTTGAAGAATCATCCGGTCCCACTTTTACATCCATATACAAAGGAGTGGAAAGCTAAGTTGGAAGAGATGGAGCTGGGCTGCGATGCTCCTGATGATGACATTGATGTTGCTCGTGTTGATGATTCTGGTGAAACTGAGATCTTAGATTGGATTGAGGATGATGGAGGTGGTGTTGATGGTGAAGGCAATACGGAAAGTGATGATGATGTGGATGAGGAGGAGGATTATGGTGATGGTAGTGATTATGACCAAGGTATAGCCATGGACATGGAAGATATTGGAGACAGTGAGGAAGGTCCATTTCCAGAAGATGATGAGATAACTTGGGAAGAGAAGCTTCAGAAAGCCCTTGGTAGTGGAGAAGCAATGGAGAAGCTAGCAGAGGAGAGTGTAGAGTTCACCTCAAGGCTATACAATAAACACTCAATGACAGTAGAGGAGGGTGAGGGAGAACAGAAGCATTCATCAGATGGAGATGAGACTGCCCTGAGAGGCAAGTGGGCAAAGGTGAGTCCACATGAGTGGAAGTATGCTGGGATTGGTCCATGGAAGAAAAAGGTTAAGAAGAGCAGACTTCCTCCAGAGCTGTTTTTGCGAGCAGCTGTTAGACCATTTACATACAGGAATTTGGTTAAAAAGAGATTGTTTTAACTAGGCATGCAATTTTGGATGGTGAGATAGGCAGGAAGGTTTAAGCTAGCTGCTTTTTAGGGAGGCTATGTTTTTGTAAGAATAATGTATACAAGTCTTCCTATGGTTTAGAGAAGACTGAAATTTTGTGATGACTGCTACGGAAGGATTTGTTTGATGTGTAACTAGCTGCTAGAAGCAATATTAGTTGTTGTCTCCTACATTCCATCAGACAAGAGCTATATGGTTTAAACTTTGTTCAATCTATAATTTACTTTTGGGACAATTGGATTCTATAAAACCAGCTTGCTTTTTTGATTTGTTAGGTTTACTATATTTTTCAAAACACAGATTTTATAATATAAGTTGTCTACAGGACTTGGTGGCTCATCTTTGTTGGTTTATATCTTGTTGAAACAAGATGCCTAGAGTGGCAGGGCACTGTCACTGGTTGCTACCACCAGATCCACCAAGACAGTTTTCATGGATAAAATGAATGCAATCAACAGGTGGGGAAGGTTTTTTTTGATAGATCATAAAAATGATGACTTCCTTCTTGTAAGTGAACAGAAGAGCCCCTTGGCAGTTTTGTATATACAATCATGTCATTTTAATTAGTTTAATCTTAGATTATTAATGTCTAAAATAGCATTTCCAATTATGTTTATCATGTGTACACGTTAGATCTAATGTAGCTTATATATGTTGGCTATGGTTCAAAAATTGTGGAAAACTTCTGTTCACTGGAATACGAGATGGGAAAGAGGATTGACTGACTTTTAAAGGCATTCAACCAATCACATTTAAATTTTACTTCTCTATTGGCTAAAATTCATATTACTTCTTTGAACATTGATGAATCGCTTCTCTTAAATTTTAAAATGAGCCTTCTAAATCTTAACTTTTTGCCGAGCAATCCGATGCCGCTTTTACAAGAAGAAAGAGCATGCAGCATGTCACAGAAAATAGGAGTTTTTTTTTTTAAAAAAACTGAACTATTTTTTTAAAAGTATAAAATGTGAATACACACGCTAATCCCAGTTTTTATATTTTAACCATTTTATAATATATTACCTATATTTTTAAAAATAAAATTACATATATAATAAAAGGTCATGAACTAATTATAAAATTGTTAAAAATATAGGTGCTAGGTAGAGTTGTAATGAACCAAAGTTTAATAATTAAATTATAACCAAGTAAAAAATATAGTGATTGGGTTGCATAAAGTTAAAATTCAACATTGATACAATTGAATCAAAATTTTAAGGACCAAATAATTAATTTTCTCTTGTTTCTATATTTTAGTTTTCTAGTGTTCATCTCATCTCCTATCATTTTCTTTCTTTTCAATTTCTTTTCTTCATCCAATCGTACCATTAGCATCTGTCTCGCCGGTTGTTGGTGAGCAAAGAAATTGAGGAACAGGAATTGGCAGATTATACAAGCAAAACCAAGGAAGTAAGCAGAAATCAAAGATTGGGGAAGATAAATTAGCAGAGGAGATGAGCAAAATCGAGTAAGACGAAATGTTTCATGAATATATGCCTTAATTAGTTAATGCGCATGAACTGTTTGAATCAATGTCACTATGTCCATTTCAAATTTCGTAATGTCACGACCTTCTAGTATCATATATTTAGACCCTGTCAATGGTCTCCATCGTTCTAATACCACTGACCCTGTTCCGTCATTGATATTTTCTTGACATTTACTATGGGAATTTATTATTATTTTTATGACTCCAAATGCCCAGATCATTGAAAGTTCATAAAGATATCTAATGCTACTTTATAAAATTTCAATACACTAAAGGCCAAATCTCAGAACAGTGAAAACACCGCATCCTTGTACTCTCCCATATTCTTTTCTCTCGTACTTGTCAACTTGCTTACCACTAATTCGGTATAGTAATTCCCCCAGCCACTTACACCACAACACATTTCCACCTCATACTTGCGCCCTACCATCCAGTACCCTCTACACACAGACACAGACACAGACACAGATACATGCAAAAAGCTTGATTTGTGTCTACATACATATTTGTCTTCTTCCCTTCAAATCTTTGCGCTGATATTTTTCAAGGAGATTATGAATCCTTCATTTACATGGAATATGAGAATATTTACAAATCATAAATCTTATATATTATACATACGTACATTGAGAATATATATATATGTGTGCATCGATCTCTCCATTATGTAATACTTCAACCATTGAGTAGCCATCCGTTTTGTTTTCATAAATCATAATTGGTGAACAGCTGAACATATATATAACATAGGGAGGCACGTATGTACACACACACAAAACAGGGAAACTTCGAAATTATTCATAGTGAGCTGCTACAAGTTCTATGTCCTTAGGTCTAAAGGACTATATACAGTACGCATACTATGATTTAAGTCTACAGGTTCAGATTAAGTTATACTCACACGAAACCTTTTTCCCGGAAACAAAAAAAGGAAAAAGAAAACTAGAATACTATTATTAACATGGTATCAAGGTCCGTTGAGTGCTGTTGGATCAGTTGATTACCAGCTACAACAGCCATTAGGGACCCGCCTTTGAAAACAGTACTAGGTATCGTCAAAGTTCTACTACGTAATATGCTGCACTATGTTTTATTTGCATAAACTTACCGACACAAACCTGGAAAAGAAGGAAAAACATATTTAGAAAATTTTTAAGATATGTAGCAACTAGCTAGTCGCAGATCAACGTTGGCTTACCTGGTCAGGACAGTAGGAGTTCTTTATGATATATAAGTAGGGTTAAGCTAATAATAAAGGGAGCCTGCAAAAACACAGGAACTTAAAGTTTATTAATTCTGGTGAATAATATTTGTCTTTTGCTTTCTATAGATTCTTTCAAAACTTTAGGTCACTTGTTCTGCTGTACCTTGCCACCAATTTCCTCTTGAAGCGCTATTTGGGTTGTCCCCGTTGGGATCGTCACTATCCGAATCTTTCTTAACCTGCAAATTTAAATTTCAAATCTAAATGTTAATTCTATTTTGGCCGATTATTGATCAAAATATTGTCACGGGAGGAGATTAATGAAATAAATTATGCATGCATAAGTGCTTTTGTGGACTTTCAATTTATTAAAATATTTTATGGATGCATATAGTGATGGGAACATAATAAAATTTTGAAAAGGCGCTTGACTTTTACGACTCACTTTGAAACAACAAAATCTATGTTACATCATCATAAACCTAATATAGACAAACCAGCTAGTTATTTAGGAATTACATGCATTATTAATACATTTATATTTTTACATAGCACAACCAGTCATGAAAAAACAATCCCATATGAATTAACTAGATTTTCATGAAAGCATATTTTTGTATATACCCCTTATATGTCATCATCATCGTATAGAGATTAGAGACCACAGATAGGAGAACAAGTAGAAAGGAACTAACGTTATGGTGAGAATCAGTGGTCCTGGATTTTGGGAAATAATTTTCTTGACCACCATAGTAGATCGATGAGGTGTAGTAGTTGCTGGGTTCCATTGTACTCTCATTCTGATAATTCTTGCCAGATACGCCACCGCTGCTTTCACCTTTGCCACCTGACACCGAATCCAAACTGAGATCATTTCCAAATAAATACAGACATATTGGACCAAACCCCACAAGTATGCTTCTCTATGTTCACAACATTTGGGACCAAACTGTGCACAGATGAGATCCGTCTATGGACTGAACAAGGTATAGCAGTATATGAATTGCAGTAGACATACTGAACTTATTATTATAAATAACCCTGATGGGGTCTTAGTCGTAAAAGGAATAAAAATTGTAACTTTTAGAGGAAAATTCAGGACGAACCTAGTGCTCCATAGTTTTTGCCTCCCACATCTTGCTTTCTCGAGTCACTCCCTCCTACCTGAGTTAGAAAACGGTATCAGATTCAGTGTATGACTATATATGTATAGGCAAATACCTCAGCTAAAATCAGATATAGGGTCCCAAAATGAACTATGCTGTCAATAATTCACATCAAACGGGCATACAAGGGGTGGAATGCATGCTAGCTACACTGACTTAGACGACTGTATATAGAGTATGGAATCAAGATGACTTGATGCAAAGTATAGTCGCTGAATATAATGATGACTTGGAGAAGCTTCATCTTCTTTATGGTGTATTATGCAGAAAAAGTGTAATGCCACCGTAAAGGAGAAGCTGGGTCCATTGACCTTGGAAAAACTAGCTAGGGATAAAAGAACAGTTTTTGACTGAATTATATTGGAACACCACTAACCAACCACTAGTACTATGCATGCTATGATGACATTAGAATCAGAAAAGGAAAAACATGAAGGGGTCTAAATTGAGCAGAAGGATGCATACAGTAGATGGGGGAGGAGGAAAAATGGAGCTGAAGATGCTAGAGGAGGATGAGAAAGAAGATGAGGGGTCCTTGGGACCAAAAAGCTGATCAAAATTCGTGGCTGAAGAGGACCCTCCGACATGGCTTTTGCTGTTGTTCTTGTTGTCCATGGGAATTAGAGGCAAGGAAGAGGGTATAACAATAATATTATAGTTAGCATATAGTTAAGGGGTTATGGAGGTTTTAAAAGAAGGAGCTTTCTCTGTCAACCAACGAACAAAACTACTAGTTAGATGGTAAGTATGGTGGTGTAACTAGAAAAAGGAGGAAACGGATAAGATTTGCAGGGAAAGTGGCAAAGGGAAGAGCAGAGAGCACGTGAAGATAGAAGAAGAGGATGTGTATGAAGGATGGAAGAGTAAGGAAGGGGTATTTATAAGCCCAAAAAATATGCTGTCACCCATGTGCTCTCATTCAATTCCATCCTTTTCTCTCGTCGACACATGGGTGCCTTGTTTGGGTCCCAAGTGGACTCGATGCCTGCCGCCAAAACCTTCGGCCACGTGTCCCCCCATTCTCTCAAATCTTTGACCTCAGCCATTTCTGCTGTCTGCTCCCTCCGTTCTCTTGATCTTTCACAATCAGTGAGACCACCTCAACTAGCTTCCAACATATCACGGATAAGGATGTGTTTACCTCATTGCTCCATTTGGGTTACACAACCACCGTTTACTTCCAATGAGATGAGTGTTAATTTTGAATTGTTTTACTTTATCCTCATGAATTCATAAATACATCATTCATCCTTTTCGATTTATAATTTTACTCCCTCTTGTTCTTATTCTTTTTATAAGGCACCAACTAAAGTAATTTTTGGTCATAGATAAGTCATCAACTAACTTATTAATAACTGTTTTCCATTTTATTCTTGCTTTAAGTATTTAGTTTGGGTGTTTTTTGAATAAGCTCCTCGAAATCTATATCATTTAAATAGAGGTAAAACTTATTAATTTATGACAAATTTAAAAACTAAACTATTTTTTTTATTTTTTCATATGTGAGAATTAGTAAGCGCCGTACATAGTTAGAGTAACTAATATAATTAGTTATATATCATTGATTAGTATGTACTGGCAGTTGGTTTTTAACTTTAGTTTTAAAACTTATTATCCTGCTATAGTATTATTTTATTATTGTTTTCAGTTGGTTGTTACGTTGATTTTGAGGGTTGTTGTGATCGATGATGATTAGGATGGCATAAACCAGAGAGGGGCAGAGAGAGATAGAGATACTATACAGAATGATAATTTTAAAGGGAATTGAAGAAATGGTGATACTATGACTAGACAAAATAAGATTATAGCCACCAAACCTAATCTGTGCTTCAGATATATCTTCAACAGCTTTATGTGGATTGATGCTGATGACAGTTAAATATAATCTTAGCGGAGCATTATTCTTTCCAAAAGCCGTTTTGTTATTGAGAATGTTCCATGTGCACATCATTACCATGATATATACAGTTTATTTTGGTTTTCGACTTTTCGTATAGGGTTTCTCTGGAACCTAGAATAGTTGAATGAAGGTGTTATTCATCATGCTTGTTTTGTCGTAATCCTTAAAAATCGAATGAATAGAGAAAGTTGAGATGCCCACCATGATTTTGGTTCGCTTTGGTCTTTAGGGTGATTATGGCGGTAGCAATTATAGCAAAGGTGGAATAATATAAAGTTAAGCCCATCTAAACAATATGCAAAAATTGATTAAAATCTCTTTCTTTTTCAATTTAAAATTTTGGAGCCATTAGAGGGTAAACATCATGGTAATAGTAAGGTTGTTGTATGTGATTTGAAGACCATATATCCCAACTTTTAAAGAAAACCTATTGGCATCCGAGGATAAAGCTAAAGCTGCCTGTGTACATATCCATTCCTTTCCGGACCTAACCCTCTGGTGGGAGTTAAGTTTTTGGTACAATTGGGATACAGTAGTTGATTTTTCAACAAGACGTATTTAATATTCGTTCAAGGAACCTGGCAATCATTAGCTTCTTCGGATAGTGACCATATATTTTATAACACAAAATTAGACTTTTTCAAATCTGCGGGAAATCATTGTTTGGAAAGATGAAAAGCTAAAATATTTAGGCCTACAAATTAAAGAATAATGCATAAAAGGATAAGGCACTTTTGAACTTCGATTACAAAATTTAAATTAAATTTAAAATAGATAGTGTAGCTTATGTAAATTGATAAAGCCCCCTCCGTTTCATCTCTATCGTTAATTTAGACATTTTCCTTTGTTTTAAAGTTTTTAATGGAAAATCTAATAATTGGAGAAAATTTAATTATATCCTTATTTAATAATAATTTTCCTTTGTGTGACATCCACATGGCTAAATCACCACTAGGAACATTGTTAATGACCTGATTAGAAATTAAAGATATATAATGGATATGGATAATGTGAGAGAAGCTAATGATTATCGCAATTTTGATTACTATTACTAATGCATAATGGTGGTATCTAGATACCAACTACTTGGTTAGTGATTAATCATGAATAAAGCGTGATACGTATATGGCTAGCTCTTTTAATGCCCACACAAATTTATTTATGACTCCTTGAAATACATTGAACTAAACTAGATAAGGCCCTTTGTTTCAAATGGTATTGGAATATGAAATCAAATATATATCCGACCAGAAGAACTCTTTACACACATATTTGAATAATTATTAGTTCATTAATTATTGTTAAATAAAAAACAATAAATTAATTAGTTATTAATTGAATCTATTGATGTTCAGTTAAACTAGAATGAAATAAATGTCAGAATAGTTGCGTTCTTTTAAATATGGAGTACTAAGTATGTGTTAGGGAACTATAAAAAATCACTTCTTACTTGTAAAACCATGGTTTTTGCCTAAGGTAGACAAACGGAAGAAAATTTTAGAAAAGTGCTTTCGATTCAGAATCATGATTTTAGAAAAGTTACTTTTTCCACTTTTTGTACTTCTTTTTTATTATTCTCATATATGCTCTACCAAAAATATCCTTATTATTTCTTCTTATGATAAATTAAATTTTATTTTTATTCAATTATGACATCACCTTATGTGTATTTTTTGGTAATTTGTATATGAAAAAGTGATTCTGATAATAACTATCTAAACACACTCTCATTTTATTAAAATCATTTTTCACAAAATCTATTATACTCAAATCTATTTTCTAAAATCATTTTCATTACTTTCCCTTCAAAAGCTATTCTCCAAAGCTAATCTAAATGAATAAAAAAGCCGAACAATTTGGAATAGGGGGAGGGAGATATTCTTGGAGAATGATGCAAATAAAGGGTGGTCTCCATTCTTGTAGGTTCCTTTTGGATAACAGAAACGGCACATGCATGCATTGCTAATATATATGCAATGCATTATTGTGAAGCCAAGCAAACTTTTTTTCCCATCCGTATTTTCGGAATGTGCTACAAATCCCTAGAACCTTCTGTATTTGCTTCGAAGGAAGAACCACCTTCCCACTTGGCTAATCAACTTTTTACAAGTCACTTGGAATGTATATGTATATATATTACTTTACCAAGGCTATATATGCGTATGTGTGTATTACAATTTTATTTGAGGTGTTGACAGGCACCAAATGTATGCATATGTATTGGGATTTGAGGACATATCGGAATATCAAAATTTTTTTAATTCATTCTTTGGATCTATTGAAGGCGTTTAAGTCATGTAGTTAAGAAGTATACCTTATTTGAAGCGTTTTCTTTTCTTTTTTGTTCAATTTCAAGAAACCAGCAACTACGATCAACTTCATTATTGGTATCCACATGTATAGTTTTTTAACAAGAATGAGTGCTAGCACCTCAATATCCGATTCTAGGATCTCTTTCTCACTCTTGGTTTCTCTGTCTTGTTTTTGATTTTCAAATTCAGATATATGTGTCCAATGTATAACTCTGATCATCTATTTATAGACACTCAGAGCTATCATTTTGAACTCTGAAATTAATTTTTTATTAATTTCAAAATTCAAATCTTATTAAAAACTTTAAATCCGAGAAATGAAATAAAAATTGTTTTATCTAAATCTATTCAACAGATTTAATTTAACTTATTTATTTAATTTGGATAAGGAGTCAACAGGGATACGATTTAATTTATATTCATAAATTAAAATAAGATATAATATTAAGATAGATCAAGATTTAATCTATCCTTATAGATTAAATCCAAGATTTATTCTATCTTGTTAAAATGAACGCAAGACTTTACATCACATATATATAATATATATATACACGAAATATATATACATATTTATCATCCATAGAATATTCATTGAATATTGGTTCAATGAATTTGAATATTTCAGCTCGCGTTGGGCTATTATGTGTGTGACCCTATAGGCCCATATGAAGTTGGCAACGAGTTAATGACTACAGTAACCCACAAGTCGTAAGTGACATGTAGTAAGACATTACGACTGCCCAATTTATATGATGATCAGTAAACTGGTATAAATTATCACACAACCACATCACATCCCTTTTGTCACATGATATTTTGGTCCATGATGAGGCATGGAGAATGTCATCATCATATTCCTGACCATTGCATTCTCAATTCTTGAGTGATCTGACTATAGAGATGAAACTTATTTCCATCATAGTATATACATACATTTCTCATACTCACTCATTAAGGGGCCTAGCAATATCTCTCTACTAATGTGAGGGACAAATCTTATCTTGATTATTCATATTTCTCTGCACGAGATCCACCGAACTCGAGCATAGCTTTTATCATCATTCGGTCAAAAGTGACTTTTGATTATATCAAAGTTGAGAGACTCTCGTGTAGGAATCCATAATAATCTCAAGTCAAAAGCCACAGTAACGTAATTATTTGTTAGACAATCTCATAACTTAATTCATGGAGATTTCTCACAGCAGGTCGGTCCAATATATTGTACTTCTACAAATACATATGATTTTGACTAATATCTCCATACATTTCAAAGTCATAATAATCTTATTTCATCTTTACTCCTGAGCAAGTGATCGGCCATGGACATTTATGATAATCACTATGATTTATCTAAGGACAATTTATCACAATAAAATGCAAAGATTATTATAATAAAAATGAACAATTCATTAATTAAAACGTTTAAAGTACAATGATTGGCATTAGGTACAATTTTCAATATATTCCCGTAGGGATTTGAACCTTATTTTTTAACATGAAGTGAAGGCTAACATATTTAAACTCAAATCCGTTGCTTTTTCCCAAGGCTAATTAGAGTCAATGATACAAGTTAAGCACCTTTGGATGACTCACTTTTAACCTACCAAAAAGTGGGTTGGACTGAAACAGAATTTGGCGGATAGTGAAGTGAACTAATTTTACTACTTAGTGGGAACTTTCGCATAATCTCTTTGCTTCAGGCCAAATTATTGATGAAAAACGATAGCAATAAGTTAGTTAGATTATTGTAAAATATGATATAGAAAATTAAACCATGCATACATATATATCCAATTTTTTATATGGTTATTTGGCTGTTAGATTCGAATATATCAAGTAGAATCGAGCATAGTTCTCTCAAAAACTTTTTTTAATTACGTTCACGTAAACTTAAATTTAAGATCTCGTATTCAAACAATCAAAATCTATTTCACTAGGATCAATCAAATAAAAAATATAGGGTTTGAGTTGCTTCAGATCAAAGTATAGGAATTAAATTACTATTTAGTTAGAACTATAGGGCCAAAATAATTATTTTCCCATTCATTTAATGAAGCATTGCCGTTCCTAGGCAGTGTCAGCATAAATTAAGTTATTCAATTGCACACTTACAAATGGTTCAAATTATTCCGTGTAGAAAGAAAACTGCACAAAGTAAGGCTGAAAAGGATATGATATTTGAAATAATTATCATTCAAAATTGAATAATAATAAAGAAAAAACTTTCTCACCACTAAAATTGGATGCCACACCAATTATTTAAGCACCATTATAATGACTGAGAGAGAATTTTGGGCACATGGTTGGTTGGTTTGTCAACGGTCAGCTAGCGATCCTAAGAACCATGTCGATGCATAGAATTGGAGATTTATAAGATGCTATTCGCACAAAACTGAAAACTCAATTGACCTTCACGTTGTTTTGCTTCAATTATGTAACAAATTTCCTCCATGGAATATGGATTTGTGTGTCGTTCATTCCCATTGTCGCCTGTTTTTTTCCTGCATCTCTGGTTTTCTCAGAATCTTAGTACCCACATGTCGCTTCTTACCTTTTACTCCATAAACCTCCCTCATTCTCAGTCAAACCCAACACTACGTACACTTTAGTCTCTAATTACTGTGTGAATACCAACAATAATACCTGATTAATTGCACCGACAGTCTTGAAGAACATATTAATTTGACTAACACTTTTAATTAAGGCCGTTCACGTCTCTCTCTCTCTCTCTCTCTCTCTACACACACATATATGTGTCCTTTTGGGAAAGCGTTAGAGAAGTACTTTTCCGCAAGCTGAGGTAAATATGTGAAGGAGATTGTCTTATTTTGCGAAAAAACACTGTTGAACGTACTTTTGGGTGAGAGTTAAGTGTTTCTAAACAAGCATAATGAGGCGATAAGACTTTTAGGTTGTCGTACAGGTAAATGTTGGATTTATTTAATTTATTGTTGTCAATCGTGATGGTTAGCGAAGAGGTTTATTATCATTCATTCATTCTGGTTATTAAGATTTAGACATACTTTTAGGAGCATTATCTATCAGAAGAGATGTAGTATATGAGTGTGGCCCACTACCATTATAATGCTAAAGCAATTAAAGCGGTGTATTAATTGAAAATACACGTTTCAGCAAGTTATATACCTCTTAAATATAATATAATATATATAGAGTATCCCTTTTCACTTCCTAGAGTGTGTGTGTGTGTGTGTGTGTGTTCTATGACAGCCAAGCGAAGGATGATCCACAGAGTATTTCTGAGCAAATTATCGAGTCTTAATTACTAAAAACAATTATTAGTTAGATTGAACATACATGTTGTAGTTATGGAGGTGATTATATTAAATTAAAGTTTTGATCGGAGAGTGATTGGGTTGAATTATTAAGGAAGGAGAAAGCGAAGATAAGAGAGGAGAAATGGACAGAGAAAAAGTTGACAGGGGGTACCTATGGCTGACCCACTCAAAGCAGCCAAACACAGAGAGAAGAGGAGCTTCAAATAGAAGCATGAATAAAAGTGGTAAGGTGGTGGGATCAATTGCTGTTTTTTAAAATGGAGAATTAAGTGTTACAAGTAATTAATTAATTAATTAACATATATTACAGACATTGATAATTATTCGTATTCCGATTCCAATTCCTTTAAATCTCTTATCCAAAAGGGTGTGCCGTATGCAACAACTTTCCAAAACAACGAAACGAAACAATACTACTGTTGATCTATCTATCCATGAAGCTGCTTGTTCTTATGATATATGACAGCGCAAATCAAACAAGC
>JANTPZ010008306.1:0-21920 GCA_025593235.1 Vachellia pachyceras | reverse complement strand
CAACTTGTCTTAAGAAAGTGACCATCACGCATGATATTGCTCAAACCAAAATCAGCAATTTTGACATTGCATTTGGAGTCCAAAAGTAAATTCTCTGGCTTCAGGTCTCTATGAGCCACCATATTTCGGTGACAGTACTCCACACCAGATATTATCTGCTTCCAATACAATAAATGGTTTAAATAATCTGGCATAAGTGTCAACAACCACTTCATTCCAAAAATTTAGGTTGTTACAGGAAGGTATATGATTAGTTTTATTAATATATTTAAAAACCACCTCTTGAAACACCCTTTGGCTTTGAAGCCAAAACGAAACATAAAGCTAAATATTCTGGTTCATAAGGATTGAACTCCAGACCACTTGGTCATAGAAGCTCTGTGTCAAGGACCACTTTATCCCAAAACTCAAACTATCAGGAGAAAGCCCCTGATTGGTTTTATCCATATCTCAAACAAAAAAATTAGCTGATGAGATGCACAGAATAGAAGTCAATCCTACCTGCTGGAAAAAATTACGGGCTTCATCTTCTTGCAGCCTGCCCTTTTCCACAATGTAATCGAAAAGTTCACCAGATTTTACATACTCCATAACAACATATATGTCTGTTGGGGTTTCTATGACCTCATAAAGTCGGATAATGTGTGGATGCATGAACAATCTTAAAATTTTGATTTCTCTTCTCACTGCAACATGGCAGGGAAGAAAACAAAGGAGGGGCAAAGAATCAAACACTAATAGAAATGTATAAGCATATTTGATTAACCATTAAGGCCTGTGGCAAACATGCAGAAATCCAGAGCAAAGGCATAAGAAATCAATTATAGTTTTCCCAACAATCAGTATCATTACAGAAATTATGGATATGACAGCATCGCATACCTAGTGATATTTGAACATATAAATCAGGACTTATAGTTTATTTGAGGAAGATAAACATATCGACTCGTTATGAAAATTTAAGATTATTCATGATCAGACATCACAAACCTTTTTCTTCCATTTCCATGTTCTTTATCTTTCGCCGATTAAGGATCTTAATGGCAACTTTATGGCCAGTCAATATATGCTCTGCAATTTTCACCTTGCCAAAGGATCCAATCCCAAGTGTTTTCCCCAACTTATAATTCGGTAGAAACACATCTGCATTGCTGCCACGGCCAGTTGAACCATCCATTTTCAAATCTAGAGGCATGGTAATGGAATGAACAAGATCAAAATCGAACACATTTTATGTGGCAGTACATATATAAATACAAACAAAGAAGAAACAAAATCAAGATTTCACTAGATATTACATAAACTCACTGAAGATGACAGCTCACATCAAGTTGCTGTTGGGGTTTTCACAAAACTTGAATGGGAGTCCCAATTTCCAAGGGATTTAAAATCTTAGATAAAAAATCTCCAAGAAATATTAAATTAAATACCAATAAATGTGCATATCAAGACAGATGCACACTGCATTAAAGCCAATGAAGATCTCAAGACCTGGTACATTGGGCTACCTGGACAAGGCCCTCATCTATTCAGGCTGGACTCGATATGTCATACCAAGAACCAAAGCTAAAGAATATGATAAGCCCAATTTAAAATAATTCTGAGCTTGAACTTCCATTTTACAACTGGACTTGCCTCATTTGCATATATAATTGAAGTCAAAACTAGGATTGGGCTTGACATTTAATCCCTTCATCATGATAAGCAAGGAAGATCAACTTCCTGAACCCAAACAAGGAAAACTTCTCCTATTCAGTTAAGAGGTTTTGAAGGGTAGTGGCCCTGTTTGGGAATGATTATGGGAAGCCCAAACGCACGTTCAACAGTGTTTTCCGCAAAACGAGATAACCTCCTTCACATATTTACCTTGCCTTGCGTAAAATTACTTCTCTACCGGATTCCCAAACGGGCCCAATATTTTGTGACAATTTGCTGTTTTTGGTTGCAACTTGAAATATTTTGATAAAGCAAATCGCTCCTATTTAAAGGATGCTCAATGCATTAGATGCATTATGTGCTAGTTCCAATAGGATAAATTTAGTGACTTCATTGATGCCTAGCTCAAGCCTAAACCATTTTTTAAAGGAAGATTCTCTTAGAGATACTATGGTCTGGGCAATTTTGTAGCATATTTAAATTTCTATTTTATTTTCTTTCATTATCTTACTCTGGTTTAGTCCTTTATGTAAGGAATATCTCATATCTCCCACATTTAGGAGAAAACCCTTCTTTGCACTTTAGCTTTAAGTTTTGTTTCAAATTTTCCATTGTATGGGGTTTACTTATCTTCCATTTTTTTATTTTATTGTCTCTTTTCAATCTCATTACGTGTTACACAGATTTTCCGTATGTCAAACAATGCCAAGAACATTATTCAATGACTAACTTCTTAAGAATAGTGTTAATGCACCCTACCCATAGCAAATCCTATATTTTCGAAAAGTTCTGTCTACCCCTATCCATTTCATACTCATAATGTCCTCCTCATCCACAAGCCCTAGGTTGCAATTAAAGACAATAAAGCAGCTATTGATAAAGCAATTTGCATAAAGGGCTCTCGCAGTCATGGGGCAAAGTGTGCAACATTGTGTATCACAATCTAACACAAGTATACCATGGAATCAAAAGTAACAATAATTATAATATATGAAAAATTTAGGACAATATAGGAACTATTAAGCAGCTGCTGCTTTCATGGTTTTACATCTAAAACATGCTGGACATTCATATCAGACATAACTACATAAGGCAACATACGTAACACTTCAATTTTGGCATGTCACTGTGTTAGCACTCACATTAAACAATGCAACACATGTAACTTCCACTTTTGTCAGGTTACTGTGCCAGCGTCCATACAAGACAGAAAAAACTGTGCTTTTGCCCATAACTTTTAAGGAAGATGAAGTGTTTAGCAATGAATAAATCGCTATCAGAATATTCATTTTAAGGAAATTGAGGCCATAATCAATAAGCAGACTCCAAAAGTTACGATCAAAATGGAAGTTCGATACGGGAAAAGTAATGAATAAATGTGTTACACGGCAGAGTGTAAAGAGCGCGAATGCTTGTTGTTAGTCCAATAAGAGTCTCCACGTGGCACTGCATCTGTTAGAGGGCCACGTGGATCAGATGTTCCGTTAGATTTCCGTTGAATTGTTAGCATCAAGATGCAGGGCCTTATAACTACAGGCTCGAGTTGTAAGAACGTGTGATTTTTGAATTGAATCTTTCCCTCTTTTACTTCTTTCTTTCTCTCCCGCTTAACGCCTGGTACCAACTGGTATCAGAGCTGTCGTCTGCGATGGCGCCAGACACACGTTCTACGAACAGGCTTGGGGACTTGGAACGACAGATGGAGCAGAACGCGGCAGACATCTCTGGCATTAAGACATCCATGTCTCTCATTGAAGCCTCGTTGAAGGACTTGGCTGCAGGGATGGCTACGTTTGCAGCGCAAGGTCAGGGGGACCAGAACGGTGGATCATCGACTTCATCTCACCAGAACTCCCAGATCCAATTCGGTTCCTATGGTACGGGAGCTACCTACTTTCCACCGAAGAAACAAACTTGGGTGGAGTTTACACGTTTCGACGGCACAGACTTTCGCAGATGGGCATACCGATGCCGCCAGTTCTTCCTCGTGGATGCTACACCACCAGAGCAACGAATTCGGCTAATCAGCATTCATTTGGAAGGGAAGGCACTCAAGTGGCACCTGAACGTAACAAAAACCAGGCGAGAAGACGACATTTCATGGGAAACTTATATGGCTCACATGGAGGCTCGTTTCGCTGACACAAAGCACATAAACCTGATGGTCCAACTCAAGCAATTGCAGCAGGTAACCTCCGTCGACCAGTACATCGAAGCATTCGACGACTTATTGACCGAAGTTGACATTTCGGAGCACGTCGCCATGGATTGTTTTCTTGGTGGACTTCGTCTCGACGTGCAGTCGGCAGTCGACGCTTTTAAGCCCTTCGATTTGCCGAGTATGATGCAAATGGCTCAAATCCAAGAAAGAACCATTAACGCATGGCGCCGCCCTCCTCTAGCGGCCGGCCCCCACGGCAAACCTCATTACTCGTCTACTACACAATTCTCAGGGATCACTTTTCCGTTCACGCCACGCTAACCACCACCCACAGTTGCAGCAACTTCATCGTCGTCCTCCACTCTCTCGGTGAAGAAACCTGTGCTAACCTTGTCCAAGAAGGATATGGAAGACCGCTACCGTAAAGGACTCTGCTACTGGTGCAACGACCGGTACACCACGTCACACCGCTGCCGTGACTCTCAGGCCATGATGCTTATCATTCAGGATACAAAGGAGAAGCAATTCGTCGATGCCACCGAAACGCTGGAACCTGGGGTGGCCGACGAAGCAGTGGCAGTGCTCAACGCTATCTATAGGAGCAGCGATGCTTCCACCTTACGCATCGCAGGCGCCATCAAGAAGAGTATCCAGATTCTCATTGATACGGGAAGCTCCCACAATGTTGTTAACGCCACTCTGGTCAAACGGTTGCGACCCCCCATTTGCTCCGATCAAGTGTTCCGCGTAGGCGTTGCCGGTGGGCGAACACTCCGAGTAGACAAGACTTGCAGGGGCCTCCGATGGACAATGGCGGATTCCGTTTTTGAAGCCGACTTCCTCGTTTTGGATGTGGGCCAATTCGACATCATTCTAGGAGCCCAATGGCTCAGGCAGTTGGGGCGCATAGTTTTGGATATGGAGGAGCTCTTCATGGCCTTTTCCTATATGGGTCAGCACTATGAACTTCGTGGAGTGGATGCGCCAACAGCAGGGCCTAGAGAGTGCCAGTTGGGTGGTGAGGACCTTTCTCTTGCTCAACACATATTCCTTATACAAGCCGGGGCCTACACAGACACTCTTTTCCTTCAGCTCAACCAAGTACCCGAATTGTTACCTGAGCGAAGGTCACAGCTGACAGCTCTGTTATGCTCTTTCTCCAACGTTTTCGCGAAGCCTGCATCCTTGCCCCCCAACACTCTTTTGATCACCACATACTCTTGAGAACTAGCAAACTTGTGAGCTGCAAACCGTATCGGTACGGGCCTGTTCAGAAGAATGAGATTGAACGACAGGTTCAACAAATGCTTGCGACCGGAATCATCCAACCAAGTCAGAGTCCATTCGCAGCTCCCGTGGTTCTAATCCATAAGAAGGATGGCTCTTGGCGCTTCTGCGTCGACTATCGGCGATTAAACGCGGAGACAGTCAACAACAAGTTCCCCATTCCTTTAATTGAAGATCTGCTCAACGAGCTTCGCAGCGCTACCTTTTTCTCAAAATTGGATCTACGCGTAGGTTACCATCAGATCAGGATGCATCCCCCTGATGTTCATAAGACAACTTTTCGCACTCATGAAGGTCTCTGAGTTTTTGGTAATGCCCTTTGGACTCACGAATGCGCCAGCTACCTTCCGAGGGTTAATGAACTCCATCTTCAAGCCACATCTCAGGAAATTCATTCTGGTTTTTTTCGACGACATTCTGATTTATAGTCCGGATTGGGACTCTCACCTTTGCCATCTTCGTCATGCACTATCAATTTTACGTGCTCACTCATTGTTTGCCAAGGCTACTAAATGTGTTTTTGCAGCTTCTCAGGTTGATTACTTAGGTCACCTTATCTCTGCTCGAGGAGTGGAAGCTGATCCCCAAAAGCTTGAAGCTATTCGTGCATGGCCTGCCCCTGCATCCCTGAGAGCCTTGCGTGGATTCTTAGGCCTCACCGGGTACTACCGTCGTTTCATTAAGCATTATGGCACCATTTGTCAACCGCTAACGGCCCTCTTGAAAAAGGGAGAAGCATTCCGTTGGTCCCCTGAGCCTCAATTGGCGTTCAACGAACTGAAGCATGCCATGATGACACCCCCTGTTCTCGCGCTCCCAGACTTCAACGAACATTCGTCCTTGAGGCTGATGCATTTGGGTCCGGTATTGGGGCTGTGTTGATACAAAACGGACACCCGTTAGCCTTTGTTAGCAAGTCTTTGAGTCCCAGAAAACGTGCCATGTCGGCTTACGAGCGGGAGCTAATGTCTGTTGTTTTCACCGTCCAACACTAGAAGTCCTACCTGGTGGGTCGACCATTCACTATCAGGACTGACCATTTACCGTTGAAGCATTTGTTGGAGTAGAAATTCATCTCCCCTGAGCAGTGGAAGTGGTTGAACAAACTAACGAGCCTATCGTATGAGATTGAATACCGCAAGGGGCGTGAAAAATGTTGTTGCAGACGCTCTCTCTCGGCAACTGGACGGCACACTCATGGCCATCTCAACTCCCACGACACACCTGATGGACGGGGTCAAGAGTTCTTGGGTCATGGACACCCGTCTGCAAGCCCTTATCTCCGACTTGGAGCGTGACCCGTCCTCCCATCCTCATTACTCTTGGATTCACGGCCTTCTCAAACGGAAGGGGAAGCTTGTTGTCGGCGAAGATCAATCGCTCCGTTCTGAACTGCTCCGACAATTTCACAGTGACGCAATTGGAGGTCATTCGGGGGCCACTCCTACATACCGCCATCTCTCCTCAGTATTCTACTGGAAGGGCCTCGAGAGGGATGTCAGAGAGTTTGTCAGGAATTGTTTCACTTGCCAGAGGTTCAAAACAGAGACTGTCGCCACGCTGGGACTCCTTCAACCTCTCCCAATCCCTAAGCATATTTGGACCGATCTTTCCATGGATTTTGTTTGTGGCCTTCGTAAGTCCTATTCTAAGACAACCATATTGGTGGTCGTTGATCGGCTATCCAAGGCGGCCCACTTCATTGCCTTAAGCCATCCATCTGTTTACAGCGGCAGAGGTGGCGCAAGTGTTCCTTGACAATGTGGTGAAGCATCATAGCTTCCCTCGGTCGCTAGTCACTGATCGGGACCCTATCTTCTGCGGCAAATTCTGGCGTGAGCTCTTTCGCTTGTATGGTGTCAAGCTCCAATTTTCATCTGCATACCACCCCCAATCCGATGGCCAGATGGAAGTGGTCAACCATTGTCTCGAATGCTACTTGCGCTGCATGACCGGAGATTTTCCAAAGCAATGGGTGAAGTGGCTCCCTCTTGCTGAGCTTTGGTATAACACCTCCTTTCACTCGGCTATTTGCATGTCACCCTTCCAAGCAGTTTACGGCGTGGCACCTCCAACATACCTGCCATATATGGTCGGGGACTCTCCCAATGAATACGTTGACCGCCTCTGTTCTTCGAGGGAAGCTACCATTCAGCTTCTCAAGGATAACTTGCGGTGGGCTCAGCATCGTATAACTGTGCAGGCAAATAAACATTGCACCGAAAGGAGTTTTGCTGTAGGCGATATGGTCTTCTTGAAGCTGCAACCCTTTCGCCGGACATTGTTGACGAGCTCCAATTTTCACAACTTAGCTGCGTGTTACTTCGACCCTTTTGAAGTTTCGAGGCGGATTGGGCAAGTTGTGTACAAGCTGCGTTTACCTCCGGAGGCGAAGATCCACCCTATATTCCACGTTTCCCTCCTGAAATGGGCACCCCGCCCTGGTGCTGTCGTGGCCCCTTCGCTTCCCCTGGTTGACGACGACGGCAACCCTGCCAGGGAGCCTCTCACTGTGTTAGGACGCAAAGTGGTTCGCCGTGGCAACCTCCCTGTTACTCAAGTCTTAATTCACTGGAAGCACACGTGGGAGGAGGATGCAACTTGGGAAGACTTAGTTTCTATCCGACATCAGTTCCCGCATTTCACGCTGACCTAGCTCCACTGCCTCTCTTCCTTCCATCCTTGAGGACAAGGATCTGCTGAGGGGGGAGTATTGTTACACGGCAGAGTGTGTAAAGAGCGCGAATGCTTGTTGTTAGTCCAATAAGAGTCTCCACGTGGCACTGCATCTGTTAGAGTGCCACGTGGATCAGTTGTTCCGTTAGATTTCCGTTGAATTGTTAGCATCAAGATGCAGGGCCTTATAACTACAGGCTCGAGTTGTAAGAACGTGTGATTTTTGAATTGAATCTTTCCCTCTTTTACTTCTTTCTTTCTCTCCCGCTTAACGCCTGGTACCAAAAAGCAATAAGAAATGGAAAGCAACGTAAATCTTGTTCCTTTAGCTAACTTCCGCATATATAAGAAGAGAACCAATTCAACATCACCTTTACAATCATGGCCCATATTCCCTAAACAGAATACAACCCAGTTCCCCAAAATTGACAACGCAACCTTCCGATTCAAAACCTTGATTTATAGTGAACCGGAAAGAAATGTTAAGAATCTCAGCATTATTTAATCAGGATGGAACCAAATATGAACAAAATAAAGAATTAATTTTGGCAATTGAATAAGAGAACCCAAAACCTTACTGGCGAGGGTCGTGGAGGGGAATCGACCAAATATTACAAGGTGCTTAGATATGCAGACACGAAATCATCGGTGAGAAGCCTGAGATTGATGGGTAAGTGGAGGACCCTAGAACAGTGGGTTGGGAACAGCAAAAAGGAACCAAGAAACCGCAGGCTTCTCCTTCGTTGTCTGCATCACTGCACTGACTGCTATTACGTCACAAACGATACATTTAAATAGGGTCCCCATTTTTTGGCCAAAAAAAAGAATAGGTTCCCAATTTACCTCAAAAATAAAAATTCCCAATTCTAACGCAAACAGTTTTGTTAAAAAACGAATCTTTATAATGCTGAGCCAAAAGAAAAAGAAAATGCAAAAAAAAAAAGTAAAATAGAAAAATAAAATAAGCATCCTCATCACAGATCTGCCAAGCTAAAACCAACAGCTGATTTGCCACGTATACATCGTCATTTGATTTGATTAGTTCTTGTTATGAATGATAAAAAAAATATTATTGATCGCAATTTTATGTTTTAAGTTGAGTAGTATGATTTACCACCTCTTATAGTTAACAATTAAGATTAAAAAAATAAATAAATTACATAAAATTTATATTTTTAAAGATGGGAAAATTATGCATTAAGTACTATGAAAATAATGAATTTTAAAATGGTGATTCGAAATTTAAAAAGTTCATAGTGTTGATAATTCTTCATGTGTCTTTAGCCAAATCTAAAAGAAATGACCTGAATGATCATGTAATTTATAAAAGTAACACTTTACGATATTTGATTTGATGAGAAAATAGTGGATTTCATTCGAATGAACCATATATTTATTCAAATTAAAGTAACTTTCTAAACCGCACAAAATTTGTACTGTTTAAAAAGTAGTGGACTTCATTAGAATAAACCCATATAAGTGATTAATTTGAATGAAGTCCACTAATTTCTAAACTGCACCCTTTTTTGTAAAGTTTATAAAGTGATTTCATTCGAATGAAGTCCACTACTTTCTAAACCGTAGATTTCTTTGTGCTGCTTAGAAAGTGGACACTTAAATTGTAGAGAGAAGTTCAAAAAAAAATACCTCTTGGATTTAAACATCTCAAAAGGCAACATGAATAAGCACAAGAAGAGGTGGGGGAGAAAATAGAAATATGAGATTTTAAATTTAGAATAAAATAACCAAACTAAAATACAATTTATGAAACCAAGTTACAACTTTACTAATTATTTTAACTACATCTTCATCTAGATGTAGAAACCATCATTTTGAATTGGTTAACAATATTGTTTAACATATTAACCATTTTTTTAATTCATTGACAACATCTTCACTTGGGTATGGATGTCTTCATTCTGAGTTGTTTTGGCCAGAGTCTTCATTCCGAGTTAGTTCATAATATTGTTTATCATATTGACTACTTTTTAAAACTAACTAATAACTTCTGTAATGATTTTGATAACATCTATATTTAGGTGTGAAATGCTGACATTCTAAATTAATTGACAATATTGCTCAATATATTAACCACATTTTCAAACTCGGTGACAACTTCTGTAATATTCTAACAACATCTTCATTTGGGTACTGATGCCTCATTTTTAGTTGATTGACAACATTACTTAACATATTGACCACTTTTCTAAACTTAATAGCAACTTTTATAATGTTATTATATCGCTGAAGGTTGGTTTGATTTTTTTTTTTTTTGCTTTACATTTTAAAATGTCATATTGCTACCTTCTCCGATCTATCCTTTTGCTTACTCATGTGATATTTTTGCCATTTCAAATTCAAGAGGTATTTTTTAGACATTTTTTCTAAATATTATATTAAGAGAGGTAGTATTTTTTCAAATTCAACCTCATGTTATTTTTAACGTTTTGGTGTTAATCTTACATGCTCCGTTCTTTTCTTAAAGTAATTTTACTCTAAATATTTGACAAATATCCTATTGCTAAGAAGGGGGAAAGCCTTGTTCTCTGTAGGATTCACGTGTCATAACGTGGTTAGGTCTGAATTAACCAAATTGGAGATAGAAATGAATTATGTAAAGAGATTTTTTTTTTAAGTATATAGACACCAAGGAAAAAGAAAGCTTATTGGACCGATTGGAAACTGGCAAAATGATTGTCGGTCCAGTTCAATTTGGGCATTGAACTGGAGACCTTTTAAACCGTTCAACTCGGTGGTTAGAGGTGGGAAAACGGGTTGGGCCTCTAGGTGACGGGCTCAAGTTGGCCCTAACCCTTTTTTATTTTATAAAAAATATATGTGTGTTATATTTTTTATATTTTCATCTCAATATTTTTACAAAGAAAAAAGTAATATTAAATTCTATTTTTAAGAAATTATTGAACATTTATTGATAGGATTGGAAAGGGAATAATGTGATTATGCAATCTTATAGGAAAAAACTTGATAAAAAAGGAAAACATGATTTATTTAATAAAAAAAATATTTTAGGCGAGTTGGCGTGCTTCGTTGAGGGCTCGGGCTGCAAAATCACAGCTAGTTTTGTTGGCAGGTTGACCCGCCTAGCCCGCTAAACCACACGAGCCAGCCTGCAAGTTGGCCCCGTTTACTAGCTCTATCGATGGTTAAACCAGTTTATTTATAAAAAAAACCCTTGAAAGCTAAAAAACAATAGAAATGGAATTAGAGTGAGAATATCTAGTTAATTGATTTTAAAAACAAATACAATATTAAAACTAATATTTAATTCTCTATTTTTTATTTAAACAAATTTACTTATGAGAAAATAAGATAAAATTTCATTTTAGTTCAATATACTTTATCATTCATATTTAATTAAAATTCAAAAATTTTAAATATGGGTAAAATAAAATAGTATTTTAAGTGTTACCTATTAATTTTTATAAAATAAAATATAATGTATTAAATTCTATTATTTTAATATATGTGGTCTGACTCCCGTTTATCCTGATATAATCTATCAACTTTTAAATTACTGTCTCATCCGATTCAATATCTGATCTGACTTTTAGAACCTTGTGTAACACAAGGGTAATTTTTGTTGGACGTAACTGAAAGTATTATTAAATCATTTTGAACTCTAGCTAGTTTATGTTAGGTCATAATAAACATAAAGATTAAAGCTCACATTACAAGTCAATGTTTTCAGATTTTTTATGAAATTTTTAAACATAAGAAAATATGGTTGCGCATATCTGGATAAATTTAGAATTAATTAGCAATGTCTACAATGTATATTATATTCCCCCATCATGAATATAAGTCCTATTTGCAGTACAATTAACTTCACACAATGGTTTTTAGTTTGCAATGACTGATGACTTATTAACGATTAGCCATTTTAATATGTTATTGATTCTAAACATAGGATTGGCAAAAAAAAATGATTCTAAACATGGGAATCACATAAGAGATTTATTTTAATTTAAAATATAATATTTAAATCTACACTGTCTCCTAAATTTATATGGTTTTTCTTAAGGTATCCATGTGGATTGCACAGGTTAAAATGTTTACATTAAATGTAGTTTCTATGCATATCATTAAAGATTTTGTTTTAGAGAAACTAATACACAGTGGCTTCATTTGGCAAAACTTCTTAGGAGACCAAAAGTACATTCAACAGTGTTTTTCCGCAAAACAAAATAATCTTCTTCACATATTTTTCTTGACTTGCGTAAAAGTACTTCTCTACCGCTTTTCCAAACGAGCTCAGTATTATTAATTATTCAATTATTGTGTTAATCATAAGAAAAGTGGTAGTAACTGGTCACGCAGTCATCTTCTGATTAAGTGATATCTTGGGGGTTAGGAGATCCCATATAATTGTTGTTTCATTTTATTTCCAATCAATATCAATCATTAATAAAATAAACTAATCAATTGTGGCCTAAAGTCGCCATGACTCCCTCCCATGAAAAGAATGGAGCATTCAGATCTCGGCATTGCTGGGAAAGGGGAAATGACAATTCTCTCCCTGGTAGAAGTTGGGAGAGAGCGTTGAAGAGTGGAGTCAGTGAGGCACATTGATTTTGGGTGAGCAAAAGTCCTCACTGAGTTTTTTCTTGTTTATACGTAAATAATTATTAGATTTTTATTATTAACCCATTGATTTTTAAAATTTAAACTTACTCAAATTATTTATACTAACAAATTTATTGTCATTTATTTAAAAATAAAAAATTATCCTTAAGGTTCTGACTTCGCCGCTGAATGGAGTGGTAGCGGAGGGGAGAAAATCAATGGATTGGAAAATGAGATAATTAGGAGACTTCATTGACAAAGTTGTTTGTGGACCATTGCGACTGTTGCTTTTGAATATTTGACCCTAAATTGATACTCAACCCAGGATTAGACCAAGTTAAATTTGATGGGAATGACTAGTTTCTGGTAACCTGTTAAACCAATGTTCCATTATAATATTTACTGCCTGGGAACTGTTGACATTTAATAACAGAAGGAAAATGCTTGACACACGGTAAGAGATACATCTTTTCGAAGAAGAGGGTGACTTGCGAGGTCTGTTATTAAGGGGAATGATTGACTTGGTCTTTCCATATTTTATTCACTTCTAAAGAAAGTGGAAGAAGTACAGGACGGCAATACCGAGGAAGGCTGTGCGCTAGATTATGTATTACTAATATAAAATTTAATGGGTCATGGCCGTCTGACAACGACCTTGAAGAGGACTTCTCCTTATTCTAATCCAAAAATCAAGTTTCAAGCTTCAACTCTCTCCGTCACATTGTTCAAAGTCCGAGAAGAAGAGGAAGAAGACCACAGTCGAGACTGCTATTTGATTTCGTTTCTGTTAACTTTCGTCTTCCACCATGTAGGTCAAAGCCGAGGAGCATAATTATCCGTGTTTTTCTCTCAGTCATATTCGCATTAGCTGTGCGCGTTCAGCTCATCTTCTCATCAATTTCTTTGTTATCTGCTTGCTTAATCGTTTTGTCCGGTATTGGTATGACTCTGATTCCTTTTGCTTATTTATAATCACCCTTGTATCGTCGTTTATATTGGTTCTCCTAGTCTGTCATCTTTGCACTAGCTTTGTAGGTTCAATTTATACTCTCACTCAATTTCTTTGTTATCTGGTTGATTAATCGTTTGTACGTTCTCAATATAACTACCCTTCTGTTTGTATTTCTTCCAGTGTGTTAATTTCTGACTACCCTTCCCGTGTTATCTATTGTAGTTTATATTCTTCCATAGCTGATAAGGAGATTGCTTTCACCCCACAGATCCAGTTTCCACAGACAGATGGGAAGCACTGTGAAAGCAAATTTTTCTGAATTCTTGTCTGAGCTAACAGGTTTGGCTGATGAGGTTGCTTCCACTGCTCAGAACTGTGAAATTGAAAACAATGCTTTTGCTGAGTTCGCCATATTAGTAGAGGAATTTGCACCAATCTTCAGTGATTTGAAAGACAAAAGCACGGTTATGGACAAGCCACCTATAAGAAAATCGTTGGAATCTCTTAAGAATGAGCTTAGGCGTGCTAAGGCTTTGACAAAAAACCTTAACCATAAACATCTTATCAAACATATTGAGGACATTACTCATGATCTCGGTCGATCCTTGGGACTGCTGCTCGTTTCCAGTCTGGAAGTGTCCACTGATTCTAAAGAAATGATCAGTGCATTGCAGAGAAAGTTGATGAGCGTGCGATTTGGTGGAAATATGAGTTCAACTTCGAGTCCAAGATCAGAGTTTGTCAGTGATGTGAGGCTTGAAGGGGAAATAGAAGAAGAAATAGTTGACTTCACTATTGACGATGTCATATTGCAACTTAAACATGGCACTGATGAAGAATTCACAGTTTCACTTTTGAAACTGAAGGAGTTCATTAGAGATGAAAAAGCAGACTATGATTTAATTAATGAGGAAGTGCTTGGGGTCATTCTAATGAATCGACTAGGTTCAAGTAAGGCTGACAATAGGTTGACCATCCTTCAGTTACTTAGAAGCATTGCTTTAGGCAATGATGAAAAGAAGGTAAGATATATCTTACAGATAGGTTATGCTTCATGTAAATACAAGCCCTGCCTGCAGTTCTAGTTATATTAGTTACGTTAAGTCATAAAATAGTACTTTGCAGGAGAAGATGGCAGATATTGAGTTTTTATCAACTCTGGTGAAGTCTCTTTCAAGGGAAGCGGAAGAAAGGAGAGAAGCAGTGGGGCTTTTACTACACCTCTCTAACCTTCCTTCAGTTAAGCAACGGATAGGAAGAATTCAAGGGTGTATTGTCATGCTGGTCTCTATTCGTAATGGAGATGATCCTGTTGCTTCTAATGATTCAGCAAAGTTGTTGGATATATTGTCCAGCAATTCTCAAAATGCTCTTCATATGGCAGAGGCTGGTTACTTTAAGCCACTAGTGCAGTATTTGAAGGAAGGTAATGCAGTACTCCTCTTAAGTCTTAACTGATTAATTTCTTTTCTTGCTTACTATTGGTTTGGATTATCCATTGAGAACTATACAATTGGAGTATAAGTTATTGAATTCGTCCTATTTGATATTTATGGCAAAAATTGTCTTAAGTCCAGTATAAGTAGGGCTGCAATATATGCCAGTAATGATGTGTTGGAAAACATAATCTGCACTCAAGTCTCAACTCTTATTTAGCTTTGATACTCTTGTTTGGTTAGCCCATTAGTTGATAACTGAACTCTACCTTTTTTTTGGTCCGGAAATGTATGTGGATGCATTTTTTTTTATCCATATGCTGCATAAATGTTTTGATAATGTGCAAACTACTAGAATTTAAAGAAGTCCCATGTTGGTTAATCAAAGAAGAGATTAAAGGTATATAATGGAAAAAGGTACTCCTATCAAATAGCTTAAGTTATTTTGACAAGACAACCCTATCATCCTGTACCCAAAATTAATAAACTGATTCTTTTATCCATATGAAACGTTAATGAGATCAGTGGGCCGTGATATTAGAACTGAAGAAAATAGCTTTCTGAATCCCCGTACGCCGAATTTTAAATCTATTTATTGTAGGGTCTGACATGACCAAGATCCTCATGGCAACAGCACTGTCGAGATTGGAGCTCACGGATCACAGCAAATTTGTACTTGGAGAAGTTGGAGTGATTGAGCCTCTAGTCAACATGTTTACTTCTGGGAAGCTTGAGTCCAAGTTATCAGCTCTAAATGCACTGCAAAATCTGTCAAGCTTGACGGAAAATGCACAACGCTTGATCAGATCAGGAATTGTGGTGTCTCTGCTTCAACTTCTTTTCTCAGTAACATCTGTGCTTATGACTCTTCGGGAGCCTGTATCAGCTATTCTTGCAAGAATTGCTCAGTCAGAGCCGTTACTTATTAATCCAGAATCGGCTCAGCAGATGCTCTCACTTTTAAATCTTTCCAGCCCAATAATTCAGATTCATCTATTGGAGGCACTAGATAGCATTGCTGCTCATCCGGGTGCCTCGAAGATGAGGAAAAAACTGATGGAAAAAGGCGCACTTCAGCTTCTTTTACCTTTCCTGATGGAAACCAACACAAAAATCCAGAGTAAGGCCTTGCAATTTCTGTACACGCTTTCCAAAGATCTAATAGACGAGTTGACTGAACACCTTGATGATACCCATCTTTTTAATATTGTCAATATTATCTCATCATCAACATCTGACAGCGAAAAGGCTGTTGCTGTTGGTTTACTGAGTAATCTTCCTGTTAGTGATAAGAAAGTGACAGATGTACTGAGGAGGGCAAATTTGCTCCCTATTTTGACATCCATTATGTCTTCAAGCACAGGAAGTAATTCACCGACAACAAGTTTCTTATTGCAGAATGTTGTGGGTGTCATAATAAGGTTCACGAATCCTTCTGACAAGAAAATACAACTTCTCTCAGCAGAACAAGGGGTAATTCCTTTGCTTGTAAAACTGCTCTCAACCGGCTCACCAATCACAAAATCCAGGGCTGCAACCTCACTTGCTCAATTATCCCAGAATTCTGTGTCTCTTAGGAGGTCAAGAAAATCAAGATGGTTTTGTGTTCCTCCCTCAGCAGATGCCCATTGTGAAGTTCATGACTGTAATTGTGTCGTGAAAAGCACGTTTTGTTTGGTCAAAGCTGGGGCCGTTTTTCCTCTTATCCAAATATTAGAAGATAAAGAGAAGGAAGCTGTTGAAGCCGCTTTGATTGCCCTCTCAACTCTATTACAAGATGAAATATGGGAAGGTGGTGTCAACTGCATAGCTAAATCCTCAGGTGTTCAGGCTATTATAAAGATTTTAGAAGTGGGTGATGTAAAGATCCAACAGAAAGCACTTTGGATGTTGGAGAGAATATTCAGGGTTGAAGAGCATAGAGTTAAATTTAGAGAATCAGCTCAGGTTGTTCTCATTGATCTTGCTCAGAAGAGTGATTCTAGAATGAAGTCAGCAGTTGCAAAATTATTAGCTGAGCTAGAGCTCTTGCAAGATCAATCAAGTTACTTCTAAAACAGTTCATTCATTCTCTTGCAGCAAATATTATGGCCATGATTTTGTCTTTCAATAATGATTCTCATACTTCCTGGAAACAACCTCGTTACCTGCAAGGATAACGCTATGTACATTTATCATTCCCTGGACGCCATCCGGTGAAAGCCATATGCACTGGGCTGCCCATTTTTTAATTGCATCTTACACTTCCATTTCATCACAAGCTGTGTACAGACTGATGTAGCTGCATCTGTGTAAAGCTGCCGACCCAAGAGTTAAATTTGGGAACCACGCTCAACAAAATCAAGTATGATGGGCTTTCAAGATTCTCAGCATTGATTCTTTTTGGGGGAACTCATGGAGCCACATCAGTAGCTATGAATGGTTTGTGCTGGTTCAGAGTGTGCTTGTGTCTTTTTTTTTTTTTTTTGGTGCCCCATTCATTTGAATTTTTTATTGTACACATGCATGCATTTGTATCTCACTCTGGACAATCCAATGAGGGAAACAATAATGATATTAATTTAGAAGGCAAGATAGTGAAAAATATTCCATATTTATGGCTGATTCATCATCTTCTGGAATCGGTTTGTTATCTAGTTTTGTTCAAGGGGGAAAACAAACTGTCATTTAAAAGGAATAAGATACTGTGAAAGAAGGTTTTTCATGAATGTTCCATTGCAACTCCCTTTCCTCCCTATCATATGGCACTTTCAATTAATTTACACTAATCAATTTATGGCACTTAACTAACTAAATCTGTTTTAAATTAATAATATTTTTAAAAGAGAGGGAGAAAACATGCAAAAGAAAAGCAATATTTAAGTACTAATTAACAAATAAACATTGATGACTATATTAAGTACCTCAGAATTGTTATGAAATAAAAAGTACCCAAGAAGTAGAGATAGAAAGATGTAGAAGATGAAAATAGTAGAAGAAGAAATGAGAGAGATGAACAAGACAAGAGAGAATTGGGGGGGGAAGAGAGAGTGATTCTTCTTCATATGTGATTCCAAGTACATCCAACCATTTGCCTTACAATCCTATTTATAGGCACTATACTCTTCCAAGAGTTACAATACTATAAACAAAAGAATTAACTCACATTATGATACAACATAAAGGCATTAGATGTTATAGTCTTTATGTCATTAAGCATAGGAATAATAAGGGGTTGGAGGTTATGAAATTTAGCATCAAGAGGGAGAGGATCCTAAGAGGAATCCAAAGAGCTTTATGGACATCCACACACACACATATATATAATTTCACAACACTCCTCCTTGGATGTCCATAAACAAATGTTGTGCCTCATTAAAACCTTACTAGGAAAAACCCAATGGGACAAAAACGTAGTGAAGGAAAAAGAGTACACAACATATATTGAAGCTGCCTCGTTAAAAACCTGACCAGAAAAACCCAGTGGGACAAAACTTTGGTTAAAGAAAAAGAGTACAACAAGATCTTTTCTTCCCCTGGAAATGGCATCACTTTTACCTCTCCTTATGATAACACCGTCGCTTTTACTCCCCCTGAAAACAACATCACCTTTATCTTTTTATCTCGATAGAGTATACAGAATTCTCGTCAAGCAAATAATCTCTAATTCCTTTCAGAGCATATCTTCATTTTGGTTAAATTATGCATGACACATTGTCATCATATAATATTTTTAAAGCATATTCATCAAGTCTCCAGTATTTCTTCTGGGAATACTAAATCATTGCATCAAATATTAGTTTCACCATCCATTTATATACCTACAAAAATCTAATTTTTATAATAAAAATATAACACAAAACATTAACAAATCATGTGAATTAACATAGAATCGATATAAGGAATTTCTATTCAATTTTGTAATCAAAATATTAAAGCAAAAATCATGACTTGCAAGATCATATACAACATATACTATTTTTTAATATTATTTTGAATAATGTTTATATGCTCAAGTTATTTTAGTCTATAGAACATTTTATATAGATAATGATTTTCTTAAACATGTTTTTAACATGTTAGGACTTTTAAGTATTTTCATGTAAATTTCACATACATTGAGCCATATGTTTAGGATATAATAATATCCAATAGAGGTATATTTTGTGTTCATATCCTTCCAAACTAGAAATTATTTTCCATCCACCACAAAATAATATACCTCATCATCATACCATTATGAAAATATGTGTTTTCACATAAATATTCACAAGTCATATAATAAATTTGTATTTCATGTGTTTGGAGTACATGTCCATAATATTCCCATATCGAAATAGTGTAACAATATTTTATTGCATCTTTTTTCTCTTGTTCTTTTCTGTTGGCCAGTCACCTTTCTATCATCCTTTTATGACAGATTCACATATAAGATCCTCATTTGATCACGTGATATTATTATCAAAACTGTTGTTGACAACTTTATACTTTTCGGTTCCACTTTCTCATTTCGATATAACTTATCAATATCTCAATATTACTTTTGAGGTACATGAACCTTTCTTAAGGTTTTTATAACTAGTTATGTCTTGACCTCTTCTAGAGTGCCAGCCTCCTCAATATGATCATCTTAATTATATGCTCCTCTATATCCAAAGTATAATATTTGGAATCGATTGTTTATCATGCTTCAAGCATGTCTCACTTTCATTTATACTAATTAGAGCATTTTCAGCTGGAATATGAGAATTAGTAATTCTCATTTCGGTCAGTAATTTGATCTAGCATATATTTTTACAATATATCATGAATGCAATATTTGATGAACTTCTGGTTCATACTCTTTTACTTGAGGATCTATATTTGATAGTAATAATGCATTCAATGTATTTTCTTTTCCAACTACTCAATTTCTACCTCTCATGTGGAAAACTTTGTCAAATGACAATAAACTAATAATGCAGTACAAGCCTCATAAACCCATTTGCTCTCTTTAGAAACATAATTTTGTTTCATTTAGAGACAAACAAGGAGGAGAATCTTGCCCAACATTTATCTCAGCTTTCCATTTATGTGCATTATTGTGGACCAATAAGAATAAATATCGCACATTCAAATATTTAAGATGGAAAATATTTAGCTCATGATCAAAAGCCAATTTCATTGGGAGAATTTGGTTGGCTTAATATGTATAAGCGATGCAATATATCAAATCAGATATACCAACAATGAAATAACAATCTTGTTCTCATAAGTATTGATCAAGCTATATATGGAGGCTTTAATAAATTATTATGGATCATATAATCTGGAAATCGTGCACTCATAAACACAATTATTTTTTCGAACAATCTTGCAAACATCAGGCTGCAAGTTACTAATAACCACAAATGTAACCATATTATAGATGCATCTATCAAATTTATTGAATACTTGTATGGTTTACTTGTTTTTCAAATGGGCCCATATCTGTAAATATATTTCCAGAAATGTGAAGATCCATTTCAAATCATAACCAATGATCTTCTCATGATCCATATTCCATTGAGAACCAGCATCACATATTCTATTGTGATGTCTATCCATAAAGAATCTTATAGCTCTTCAATAGATGTCAATATACGATCTTTGACAATATATTGCATCTTATATACGACTCAGATAATTAAACAAGTCATGCCAACAGTAACTTTGTCGAGATCAGTAAACTTCTGGTTTACTATAACAACTTTTCAATAACATAACATTGATTTAAAATCTCAATATGATATTTATCACGACATCCAATTTGGGAGATCTGACATCCATTTTAAGAGATCAAAAGGCTTAACAATCTCCCCCTCATAAATGGAAATATATACAAAATTAGCTTACATTTATATTATAATGATCTCCCCCTCAAGTGTGAGTCATTTAAGCATGATTTTCTTACTCAGTGAATTTCACTTAAAAGCCTTTGTACTTTATAACTCCCATGAAATTTTGGATTTTAATCCAATTGGGATATCATTTTTAGACTTTTGAGTTAACCAAAACTATAATTTAGATTTATGGGCCATACTTTTCATCATCAATTCTTTTTCCGCCCATAAACTAAAAAGTTTATATTAGTTCTTCATGAACTATCAGTTATGTAACATATAGTTCTTCAAGTACTATATCAATTTTGTAGCGGATAGTTCTTCAAGAACTACCATATATTATTATATAACAATATAAATTCTATGGTTATTTATGGTTTCATAACTAACCAATTTAACCTTGTCCAATAGATTGATATGTATTTCTCTATATGACTTCACGTCATATTACAATATTTCTCATAATTTTAATGTCATTAGAAGGCTCAATTTTCAATTGTCAACCTATCCAATAATATGATCATGACCATTATCTTTTTGTCCTTCAATAGTACATCATCACTTTCTTCCAGCATTGGTCTTCTGTACCAAAGATAAAATCTTTAAATGCTACCAAACTTTGATGTTTGAACATTAAGCCTCTAGGGCTTTGATATTTGTAGCAATTTGATTTTTTCATGCCATTTACTAGCATCTATAACGTTCTTTCGTAAAAGAACCATTATAATAGTAATGTGACTTCAGATCATTCAATCACAATTACAGAAATATCTTGGTTGTTGGCCATTAAATTAAAATAATATTGTAATAAATTCAGTAAATGTAAAGTCGCAATTGAATATAAACAATAATATAAATATATTGTATAATTATATATAATATAAATTATATATAGAGGGAGTATGTATCAATAATATAAATAAATATAAATGAGCAAATAAATAAGTATAGATATAGCAATATAAATATCACAATATAAATGAATATAAGTAACAAAAAAAGATGGAAAATAATAAACAACGACAACAATAATAGTAAATAACATAAAGTTAACAATAAAATAATATATATATATATATATTAGTTATAGTGCTAGGAGCATAATAATAATGGCAAATATAGATAGATAAGAGGTAAAAAAATGAAAATGAATAATGAACAAATGAAATATAGATAGAGATAGAAAGTAAAAGATAAGGAAAATGTAAATTATAAGAACAATAAATAAATAAATAATATAGAATAAATAAACAAATGACGATGATAGAAAATGAAAGGATAAAATAAATAACATAGATAAATAAAATGTAAATAAAACAAAACATCTT
>JANTPZ010008303.1:0-17943 GCA_025593235.1 Vachellia pachyceras | reverse complement strand
GAGTTTAAAGTTGTTAAGTTCTGAAACTGTTTGGGATTTACCCCCTGAGGAGGTTCTTCCGTTTTTAGAAGGAGATAGTTTGGGTCTTTCTATTTTTAGTTCTGTGTAATTTTGTTTGGGCCTAGGCCTGCTGTTTTACCAAAAAAAAAAAGAAGAATCACGCCGTGGAGGATGACGGTGCCAACTATTATGCGTCAAACCTCTCCCTTTTTAATTTTTTTACTTTTTCAGTTCAATTCTCCCTCTTTCTTGATTAATTAATTTATTTATTTATGAGAAAAGGGACACAAAACTATCACAAATTTTTACAAAGTTCATCAATAACTAATACGATGATAGTTAAATTTTATAATTGTTGTGGAGTTAACTTAAAGATTAGTTTTGAATTAAATTTTATAATAGAATTACTTAATTGTGAGTCTGGAAAAAATAATAGAATGGCAACTTACCCAAAAAAAAAAAACAATTGTAACTTATTAAATCATCAATAACTAATACAATGATAGTTAACCTTACTAGAATTGCTTATTAAACATCTGACAACAATTCTTTAACCACCAACAACTTTATCCTATTAGATAAAAATTAAACTTTTTTGGCCAAACAAGAATAACTAAAATAGGTATAACTAATTTTGCTAAATACAGTTGACTCATTTCATGGGAATGGTCTTTAAGCACTTCATAAAAATTAAATCATTATGAAATTTTCATACCTTTATATACCTTTCTCTCTTTCTTTTTTGAGATAAAATTAGATTTGCATTTCACTATTTATCCACCCGGAGATAAGGAATGAATTACAAAATGTTTCCAAAATACACTGTAAAAGGTTAAGGTTCTCTGTTCCCATTTGAAATGATTTGGTTGAAATAAGTATTTGAAGTTCTAAAAAATTATAAAATTTAAAATTTAATAATTGGATTTAGATTTTATATTTAAAATTTACGCATTTAAAATATTTTCTTTGAGTGATGAAACAATTTAAATTCTAAGACTTAAGAATTCTTTGTTAGCTTCTTCTCATTTAAAATAACTAAGTTGAAAGTGGAAATTTAATTAAATTTTGGGAAAATAATGATACAATTATTTATGTAACAAAATACAATAGATATTTTTTTTTCCTATCATATCTCTCGCCATGGAGCATGTGGGCTGTTTTGATTAATTTTTTTAAATAATTTTACGTAATTTAAGATAAATATGTGATATAAACTTTATTTTAGTTTACGTAAAAATAATTTTTTAATTAATTATCGCGTTTGGTTAGAAACCATCACAATATCCCTTATTTTCCATTCAAAATAAATATTATATATATATATATCTCTCTCTTCGCTGGTGCAGGAGCATCCACAATATTTGTGTAGGGAATTTGAAAGGGAAAAAATTGATTTTTTTTCTGCACCATATACCATGATAGATAATGGTTTCGTTTGGAAACCCGTTGAGAAAACGGACACAGATTCTTAGGTACTTTATGTGAGAGGAATTTTGTCTCGACTTGCGTGAGAATGGGTTTTGGGGGTCAAAACGGGGTTCCTAACGGAAACCCAAACGAAGCCAATAAATTGATAGGATGTTTTAATTGAAAGCAAAAGCAGCACGTGGCAGTTGGCCGTACTTTTTTTCTCATGTTTAAACCTGATCCTCCAACATGTATGTGACCCATATTTTTCTTGGGAGAATTAATCAGAGCTCTTAGAGAAATGTATTGTAAAATGGTCTTAAGAGGTTGATAATAACAAATCGAGAAGCATTATTTACAAATGAAAAAACTACCATTTACAATTTACTGGGACCATTTTATAACATATTCTCTTACTTGACAGCTCGGGGTAAATCTCCCTATTTTTATTCTGATGAAGTGTGAGCCCACTATTAATCCACGGATTTTCAGACTATCTTATTAAATTCTTTTTTTGTGTGCCTATTCTAAAATATCAAAAAAATAAAAATAAAAACAATGCATCTCATAAAATTCTTAATTTAAATTATATTATTAAAATAAAATGTCAAGTTAGGGATGGTAATGCTAAACAATTTTATTGAAGATGATTATATTCATAAATCATGATATTGAGCTCGTTTGGGAATGCGGTGGAAAAATGTTTTTACGTAAATTGAGACAAATATTTAAAAAAATTATCTCTTTTTACAAAAAAATATTGTTGAACGAGCTTTCAAACACGTTATCAAACTCTACCATTATCAAATATTTCACCGTCATTCCTAGTGTTGGGAAGGAGTAATCTCATCCCCTAATCCCTAACATATCTCTCAGATTCTCAATTGACTGCTGAGGGTTGGATAACAGCCAATATGCTAGAGAAGCCCAACTCAAGGCAGGTTGGCAATTTGCCTTAATTTATTCCACAGTGTGAGCCGCATTAAATATATCATGCTGTAAACATGCTTTATTTTTAATTAATTAAACCACGCTTTGTATTTAACCCAAAGTTTATGCATGAAGGGAAGAAAAACTAAATAAGAGAAAATCCGGTTCATAGAATAGAAATTTGTTCCATGAACATAAACTATAAAATTTGATTGGTGAATAACAGTATAACACAACTAAACTCAAAAATACGTAATGTAAATTTTTCAGATTTATTTATATTTTATTTTTTATTAGAGACGCATCATAATGTACAATTTGACTGTTTGAATTAAATTTTTAAGTAATTTTATATAATCCAAAGTAAGCATGTGAAAGTAGTTTATCTCGATTTACGTGAAAATGTTTTTTTATTGATTCTAACTGTTCACCAAACAACCAACCAAGATGGCTGGAATGATGCCCAAGGTTATATACTCATGAATAATATTTGTTTGATATACTTGAATATATACAAGGATTAGCATCAGCATAACTTTTAAATATCCGAAAGAAATAGATATCAATAGAGTAAACTAGAATTATTCATTTATATTTTGACCTAAAATTCTCATCTAAATGTAATCATATGATAGTATTATTTATATTTTGAATTCAAACAACCCTTTAATTGACATAAAGGATCAAACAGAGCATTGAATACAAGTAGTATATTTTTTTAGGAAAATTTAATCTTAGATCCCAAGTAAACAAGTTATTTAAAGAATAGTCCCATGAATAAAAATATTTAATGAGAGGTCCCATTGACAACATGAGGTGTTGTCAATACAGTACATGATGTTGTCAATACAAAGACATCATTTTGTCAATTAAAACCTCTCATTAAATATTTTCCTCCATGGGACCATTCCTTAAATAATTTGCTTATTTTTTTTAGTGAACAACAAGCAAGTGGGCCTTTGGCCCACACTCGGAACCCCCCGTTATCCAGCGCCTTTTCTTGAGTCTCTGGCCTTCTTTCAACTAGACCAGGTAACCCGAGGCAACCGACTAATCCAGAGCGAGGAATATACGTGGCGCACCCCTGTAAGGTGCTTTGCATCAAGGGTAGGTTACCTCTACCCTCGAACATTGCTCCCAGGGATCGAACACTCGACCCCTGTGGAGATGACAGCCGCACTGACCACTGCACCCCGACGCCCGCAGGTAATAACTTGCTTATTTGAAATCTAAGACTAAATTTCCGTATTTTTTATTTTGTTATATCTATCTAATCATCTATAGCATCAATTAATATATAAACGTAAACTTAAGGTAAAAGTCATAGGAAACTTGTATCATTTACAACATGAACAATACCATCCATTCCTTACACTCTTATTAATATACGAGAGAATATTTGTAATTTGCAATCATGTAATACAAATTAAATATAGGGCGCCTTTGGGGAGGATGATGTATATCCAAGGAAGGTGGAGCAAGCAAGCAGCCTATATTGAATACGTGAGATTGACCAAGACTAAGAAATCGAAAGTGATTGATCTTCACTTCCTTCAGACGTGACCGAGTCTGAGCAAGAGTTCAAGAATGAGGTAATAAATTTTGCCATAAACATGACATGTCTAAAATCAACTGCTCATAATTCACAACATACATATACCTTAAAAAGTACGAGGTACATATAACCAATAATCACATTTTCCAGTAGAAACCTCTTACTAATCACTCGAATCTCTTATCACTACAAGCTTTACAGTTTGCAAAGAGTCGTCTTCTTCTTCAATATATACAACTAGCGGGGATCTGAATCTATGATGCATACTTACAGAAGATGAAAATCACAAGCAACATAAGATTTTCACTTTCATGAACCTGGTCAAAGCATGACAGGAATGGCATGATATTGTTAGTTAAAGATACAACTTACAACCAAGCGTGTCATCTACACAGGAGGAAACATCCATCCCATAGTCCATCCAAGAAGCAAACCAGCACCTACAAGTCCTAATCCCACAGCAAAAGCAACAGCACATCTTTTGATCCCATTTCCTCTGTGCCCTCTCTCCCTCTTCCTACCACTAACACGATGACTGTACTTAAGTTGCCTCGAACGGTCAGGGCTCCAAGGTAGGCCAGCTGGTAAGAGGCTTAACAATGGCTGGTTTTTGTTTCTGAGTTGCAGGCAGAGGTTCTCAAGCTGCAGAAGGTGAAGCCACTGCTTGTATGCAAAGAGTTGTGAAGCCTGTCGGAAGAAGAGACTGAGGATATGCTCCTTCTCGTTGTAGGCTTGTTGCGCGGCCTTCTCAGCCTCTCTCGCTCGTGTTTGAGAGTGACACAATGCTTCCAACAGCTGAGCTTTGGAATTGGACTCAGAATTCGTAGGCTCACCCTTGCTAGTGGAATAAGAATCTTTGCTCTGGTTGGAGCTGGAGATATACGTAGAGCATGGTATGATAATATACAAGAATATCATAACGGAAGCAAATGAATAACTAAAATGCTGTTCAAGCAAAACAGTACGGACACACATCAGAGCCAATAGTCAGTTGGACCGAGACATCCGGGAAATTTAAAATGAAGTGGAATCATGATTAATCCATCCTAAGATTAATCAAGACTAGGAAACCCTCTCACTGGAAGGGAACTCACAAAATGGTATGATAATTTCCACAATAACGGGAAGAATGACTATCTCTACTCCCAGATTTAGTTACTAGATAGAAACGGTGGAAATGTGAACTGCTACATGTTTGACAGGAGATTCTTACAGGGCTTCAAAAACCAAAATCCATGCTAAATAAACAAGTGTTAAGAAGTTTCCACAAAATAATTAAGGAAAACTAGCCAGTTTCAGTTAAAAAAGGAAAAATGGAGAGGACAAAGGAGCACTCTTACATGGGAGCAATAGAAATTTTTACACATGAAAAATCTAGCTTGTAGCTTCTATCTTCATATGAAAAAAAGTTAAGCAGATAATGATCCAGACCCCTTGTCACACGGACATGGAAATTAGTGGTTTAAACGACAAGAAACACTTATTAGCTTCCAAAATAAACCGAACGTAACAGAGAACTGCAAAAGAATTTAAAACCGACCCTCTAGAGCAACATTACCTGAACAGTCTGTCTGAATCCTGTGATGAAAAACCAGAAGTCGGGGTTCCAGAAGTATAACTTTCCACATAAAAAGAGCCCTTCTCGGCTTTTTCATTCAGAGAGGATGGCAGAGTCTTGTCATGGACAAGGCACTCAAGGTAAGGGGGTGGTGTAGTCCTAAAATGCTTAATCCGTGGTTGAGGAAGATCACAGTTCTCAATATGTTCAAGTGACTTCTGAGCAACTAAGGAAGCCAACTCGTCATTTCCAGCATTGCGCCAGCAGGGCCCCATTCTCTCAGTGCCTATCCAATGTGAGTCTGGATCAGATGATGCCTTTTTACATTGTTCATAGGTCAGGAATTCCGTAATACCCCAGTCCACAAAACGATCATCTTTAAACCAGAATACCCCCTGATTCTTAGCTGTAAGTTGTAAGTCATTATTCAGTGCAGCCTCAATTTTTGACATTCGGCTATTGTTGTTGTTCTTCATACAGGTATTAGAGCTATTCCATAGCTGTTCCACAACTCGATTAGCACTTCCAATACAAGAAACAGAATCGATGTGTTTGAAAGATTGAACATCTTCAACTTTGACATCATCATCAACCGATCCAGGGCAGTAAGAATCAAGTTCGCCCTCCCAGGAATTCAAACGTTGACATGTATAATTTGCCTCTTCTCCTAGGTTGCTTTTCACATGTAGCCACCACTTCATATCCGGTAACTTTTCACAATTAGGATTATGGGTCATTCCACCTGAGTCGGCCTGATCATTGACAGAATTGCAAGACACCCAATCAGATTCCAATGTTTTAGAAACAGATGATGGGTGGTCAGAAGAATTCCGCTGTGTCATGAAATCATGAGATAAACAACGATTAGCTGCAAAAGAGGCCCTTCTTTCTGCCGATTCCATTACTCTTGATCTCTATAAGATAGAAACGCATAATGTTAGATGCCATACTTGAAAACTCAAACATATTAACAGGGCGTTAATCCTTCATCTCTAGCATATTAACAGAATAGTACATTAGTATATTACAAATCTTCTACTTAGCGGATCAAAGGAAAAGCAGGTCCACTCGATCCAACAGTTTGTCTTTGTCATTGTAGAATTCAAATTAGGGGAAAATTTCACTGCCAAAAGGCAACACTTCCTTCTACGAATTATGAAAAAAAGAAAACAAATTCACATAACCCAAGACGAACACAAAAGCATTGGAATCATGATCATTAAACAGGAAGCTAAGAAATGACTGGTATAGGAAGAAAATAACATCAGCTAACAAAAATGATCAGCGATGGAACCGATAATAGCAAGCTAAATCTCCTAATATTTAAGGAATTCAGTAAGATAACGAAGCATATCTCATCCCAAAAAGATTTCAACTGTCGGCAGCAAAATAAAATGCTAATTTTGTATGCCATCCACTGAAATGACGAAAATCCAAAAACAGAAATTCTTTTTCATGAGTGATTATAATCCTGGGAAAATAAATGCAAAACCCAACAATGCTTGGGATTGTTTGCGCTATTGACATAGAAAGAAGTAAATCAATTTTAGATGTCCAAAGTTCTGCTTACAGTTAACACCGTGGTTCCAAAACTCACTGGATCAGAGGAAACATCTCAGATTAGTCAAGTCATACAGATTTTCCAAGCCAAAATTACACGAATAAAACCAAACATAGACACCCAAATTACCAAACTGAGAACAGGGATACAAAGATGAGCGCAAAATTAGAAACACAGTCACACGATTGTTAGCGCTACTGACATAGAAAGAAGTAAATCAATTTTTGATGCCCAAAATTCTGTTTACAGTTAACACGGTGGTTCCAAAGCTCACTGGATCAGAGGAAACATATCAGATTAGTCAAGTCACACGATTTTCCCAGCCAATTACACGAATAAAACCAAACACAGACACCCAAATTACCAAACTGAGAACAGGGATGAAAAGATGAGCGCAAAATTCGAAAGGCATAAAACAGAAGCACCAAGAGTAAACTAACATATATAAGCACGTATACGGATAAAAGGGAGAGTGATCGCACGTCAACAGACACGTTACACCAGGTTTGAACACAAAGAAGCAAGGGTATTTTTAGCAACGAAAAGAGGAAACAGAAAGAAGACGTACGTACTGAGGCAGACGGTTTCTTTCTATTTCAGAATTTGGCAAGGCATCAGGGTCGTTGAGATCTGAAAAGTAGTAGTGGAATCTAGAGTTGGGGGAATATTTCCATCTCTCTGATCCTCTTAGCCCAAGAGAAGTTCCCGGGACACAATCTTCATGTTCATGTTCATGCTAGATCTGCCATAACCAGTCTGTCCGTCCTTCGATTTGTGACTTGGAAGAGTTATTATTGCTCCCTCCTCAATCCATCCTCCCATTAAATATCTTCATTTTTTTCTTTTTTCTTGATATTTGATTCTATTAGGCGTCTTTGTGCGCGCGCGCGCGCGCATACATAAACACATTTTTGTGCTATGGCTTACCATTCAGGGAATGATTGAAGATAAAACTTGGAGGGTGGAGACTGATGGTGACAACTTCGTGGCGCTATATGCTTAGCTGCTTATACGCCAAGGCATGAGTCACCCTTGTGGCTTCTGTTTCCATGCTTCCTCTTCTTTTCTTTATTTTTTTTTTTTTACCACAGAGGATGCTTTTTTATGTCGTACTACTAAATTAAGTGTGATGTATGCAATTTTTAAAAGATTTACTAACACTTGTGCAATTACTCCTCGGATTCAAAAAATAAGTTATCCTTTTAGAAGCATTCATAATATGCTAAAATGGTACTATTTATAACTTATACCTTGGGACAAAAAAATATAACTTACTTTCATATATAAAGAAAACATTAAACTTTACCAATTCTACCTTAAAATTTAATAAATTTTCAATTTTATATTAACATATATTATACCTTATGAAAATAAAGTTAACACAATAATAAATAAATTAAAATTTTATATTATATAAAAAATTATATGATGTAATTTAAATATAGAACAAAAAAATTTTTATGTTTCTACTTATAATTAAGACCGAATGATACAGTCATATAAAAAGTAATTAATGTTTATTTATATTTTACCCTCATAATTATTGTTTAAATATTGCTCCCCGTATTTAATTCACATTATTTCATAGGATAAGGTTAAAAATATTTTTTTGAATTAAGACATATTTAATGAATTAACATGAGTTGCATTATTTAAAAAAGAAAGAAAGAGGATATTACAATCAATTTTTTAATTATTAGATGCTGTCAACTTAGTGCTTGTTTGGCAACTTGCCAAAACGGTGCACGTAAGTCGAGACAAAACCATCTTAAAATCTGTAAAAACCATCTCGAAATCCATAAAAACTATCTTGAAATCCGTAAAACCATCTCGAAATCCACAAAATACCTCGGAATGTGTAAAATCCATTCTCCCAACGGAATTCCCAAACACACCCTTATAATTATATACTTGAAGTTTCGCCAAATAAGTCTGAAAGAACCCAACAAGAACAAGATGTCCAAAAAGAAATGATCAGATATAATATCCTCAAATTGGATAAAACTAAGGGTTTGCTTCCAAAATCCAAAAGAAGAACAACTACCGTTATCTTTAATTCAATTGTACGAATTGAGATGTAAACTCATGTACTATTAAGATGTAAAAGATTAAATATTTATAAATAAAAAATAATATTATGAAAAATCTGATAATAAAAAATGGTAAGAAATTCAATGCCAAACATAAAATTTTGTTATGTAATAAATAATTCTAATGAAGATACGGTAATGAGCTGCTTTCGTGTAACATAACCGAACAACAGAAACTTAAAATAGTAGAAGACAGTTGAAGATGGTATGCAAAAAAAAAAAAAAACCAAGAAGACAGTGGAGGATAGGAGCACAGTGAAGCACAAGCTCGAGTAAAGCAGTCATGGCGATTCGCTTCACCCCAGTGACCCTATCTTCCACTTCACCTGTAATACTCTTTTTCCTTAAGCATGTCTCTGTTTGGCTTTCGAGAAAATGTTGAGAATGGTTATGAAGTGAATTTTTTTTTTTTTTCATTCTCTGGCTTTGTGTCTTAAAATTCCTCCATGAATTTGATTATTTGCTTCCTTATGTATAGATTTTCTCTTATATGGGAAAGTAGGAGAAAATTTTTAGTTCGGCTGAACTTAAAATATACTTTCCTTTTACTGCCGCAGAGGATAGAGTTGAGAGCTGCAAATTCGTGGAGTCAGAAATTCTCAGTTAGCGCACAGGTAAAAATTCGAGTTGTTCAAGTCTTCTGTTGACCCCGAATTGAAGATGTATACCCAATTGTTTTTAGCTGATGCCTCAGATGCGAAAGGAGGGTCGGGGTCGCCGAGTCTGGAGGCGAAGGAAATTGGTATCGTCATGTGCCCTATGTGTTTTCATTAAAATCTTGACTTTTGAAGACCCTAGATGCTTACGTGCTTGTTATTATTCCCAAGTTGAAAGAAATGTTTTGTCCTGCGTGTGTTTGCGTTGAGGAAATTCTAAAACTTCTATTTGTAGTAACCATGGTAAAGCATAGACGTTTATGTGAATCATATCCATTATCCCGGCTGTAGAGAAGCTGAAAGTGTTGATTGTGACTATCATTTACGAAAGTATATATAGTGAAGGAATAAGGATGGGCACATTTGAGAGGGGCAAAAGATCGTAGAATTCCATCATTTTGGCTGCAAGGAGCATGGCATATCTGAGTGAGAATTTTCTTGTTTCACATTTCTCATGGGAAAATCAGCTCCATCCAAGAGGCAGTTATTATGAGGCAAACGTAATTAGAAGAGTCAATGGGACAGTCCTTTACAAAAATTTTACCTGCTTTGCTTGCGTTTGATGGAATTATGAAGGGTGAAAGCTGAAACATTCTGTCACCTGAAGTTTATAGGTTAGGTCATGTTTGAAGCCATGATGTCATTTTGAGAGGTCAAGTTGAGAAAGTTCATAATTTTTAAACAGTGATAACACTGAAGCAATTTGGCTGCAGACTACTAACATCAGAATTGAAAGAAGAGTAGAAAGTGTATAAGTTGATGGATATATACAAATACGAGACATTTATTGGGGAAATATGGGTTATAGACTTTTGTGGTACTATCATAGGCCTAGATATTTATGGGGTTGCAAGTTTCGAATGTAGCCTGGAACAGGGAAATGGAATTAACGATTTGGAAATTTTGATTACGCTTCTCATCATATTATATTCAGATTTTAGAAGTTTCCAGTAGATACTCAATTTTTGCTGGCTGTTGATGCATGCAATGAAGAGGTTTACTATACATACAAGATTTCACGATGCATTTCCTTATTTCAACCTTGTTTTCTAATCATTACTTCAGTATCATTATTGAATTGTTGTACTTACAATAACTCAAGGAGCAAAGTCTTCTCCTTATATCTAGTTTAATTGTCCTGAGGGCTTAAGCAAATATTCGCTTTATTACAGATAAAGAAAGATGAATTTCTGGAGGCTAGAATGGAGCGTGTTCCGTTCCTTGAGGAGCAAGTGAGGATTGTAAAGGAGACAGGAAAGCTCTTGACGATGGATATAGAGAAGCTCTTACTTTCAGAAGAAAACAGGTTCGATTTTGTGAACGAGGTAGCAGCTGAGGCTAATGCTTATGTTGAGAGCAACAGGGATGAGTATGGTGGTACAAAGAAGGCCATTCTTCATGTTTTAAGCAACCGAGTGAATGATGCTGGATTTTACCGGCCGGATGCATATGCAGAGTCCAATCCCTTCAAACCTGGACCTGATTACTTGAAAGAAGAATTTACATAAGTTCAGTTGCATTTCTGCACTGAGATACTAATGTTCATCTTTTTTACTTGAAACACTCGGTATCCATGTATGTCAGCTGCTTTAGTTTTGTACATGACAATCAAAGCTGTCATTTTGGAACAAAACTTGGCGTTCGTCATCTGAATATGGTTTGAAGCATGGAGGCATTTGTTAAAGCAGAATCTGCTTCAGAAATGCTTTTACCCTCATGAACTCAGCGATGCAAATCAATTACTATCGGTCAAAGTATGTGGACCATGTCATTTTCTCAACAATTTAGAAGTATGTGATATGAATTTAGTTGTGAACGTGTTTCTCTAACGTTATAACAAATACACCCGTTAACTTCTTCTTGCCTGTATGATCCAATTGTTTTGAAGATTAATATAAATTGTCAAATCTATAATAAGGCATTTCGTACACACGAACTCAAACTTAAATTCAAACTCAAGACCTCGTGGCATGAGAGTGTGTGTGAATGTATAATATGTAATTAGGAAAGGCTCACCCAGCTAAGTTTAAGAATGTTTGAATATAATTCAATCAAAAATAATCATGAAATATTAAGTGTGCAACATGAGACGAGTAAGCTAGTTTGTCAAAAATCTTTTCATATCCTTATTTCTATTCTTCCAAAACATAGTTATTAACACCCATGTTTTTTAATCTAAACCAATTTATACTAATTATGGCTCTATGATTCTTAAAAACTGGATATTGTTTATCAAAATAAAATAAAATTGAGTTATTGGATTGCGTGTATATACCAAGTATACCAGGCTATATCTATAATTTTTTCAAATCAAGTAGACTGGTTGTTCACTACTTTTGCGAATGATAACAAATAATGCCAAACTATTAAGATGTTAACGAACACAAAATAAATCAAGATTAAGAAGTTAATAATTATTAGTAGATTTAATTACTACTGGATTAATTGTCATGAATTATAAGACTTCATAGGCTGCAGAAATTCCTAAACCATTTTGATTGGATTTGTTTGATTCTGCCTATATCTTGGTTAATTAAGACAATTTACTTGATTAAGAAAACTCATGAAATTATCATTGATAATAGAAGAAGGTAAGACTTTATTCATACTTCTCCTAGGGGTCCCGCATAAGCAGTGACTTGAGTACATACAGTATTGCCTCGTTACACACACACACAGAAACTCATCTATACTTATGCCATGTAATTATCCCCTCAAACATGAGAAAGACACTTGGACAAATATTTATTTATACATACATATACATATATACATATATATAAATTATATATAATTATATGATTTGGACAAAGGTTGTCAAGGGCTCCTCGGAGGCTTTTTATGCTTTTCGCTGGGCCCTCCACCCACATAATCCAGCACATATGCATGCTCAAACAGTTTCCTTGACTTCATCTTCATACCATCCTGCATTCAGATGATTTTTTAAAAATGAAAAAAATACTTGTAAGCTAAAATAGCTTGATCTGGAAATAATTCAAAATTTTTTATTTCAAAACTAAGAAACACTATCAAACCAGAGTATGATACCTTGTAAAGTAAGTGAGCAGTTGAAGGATGCATGTTTTCCCTAAAGCCGTCAGCAAAACCTTAACCAAGAAAATCTTACTGTCACAACAATTATATCTACAGATTGTACTGATCAGCGAAGACTAGAAACTTTTAATAAATATATAATCCACTGCTTGCCCATGAAATAATAAACTGATAGAAACACTGTTGCAGATATTAAAAAGTTAGTCATATTACTAACCTGAAGTAAAGGGCAAGAAAAGCAAGAGAAGAGCCAAAAGAAAAGTCTTGATCTTTAGAGCCATGGCTGCTCCAAGCTCCGCTTGCTACCATATTAGAAAGGCATGGCCTTTGTGCCCTTTTATACTCAAACAAGAAAGGGAGCTATGGGTAGGGAAGGTCTTTTCTTGTGGTGGAGCTCACCACTCAATAGCAATACAGTGATGGTGAAATGCATTATAATCATATTTATATATATATAGACTTTTAATGTAATATATATACAGAAGTTAACCCACAAAGCCCTTGAGTCAACTTCAATATTTTATACACAAGGTGCATTAAAAATATGTGGAGACAAGAAGTTCTGTGCATGTGGACGCTCCCAACATATTTTTCTGCATTGCATGGTTCAAATCAAACGTGAAAATGATGTCACTTTTGGCTTTGCCTACTTTTCACAAATCAATCTACTCTTCAACTTTCACTAGCAGTAACTATAATACTATGTGCTTGCCAACTTTATACCTATCCTACTATGTATTGTTTAGATTAGTTGAACATATTATAACTTAATCTCTTTCATTTGACTGAAAATTAGAAGAAGTTAGGAGAAATCAATATATGAAAAGTCCTTATTTAAAAATTTTATTGATCAAAAGGATATGATATGTTTTCATACATAAGAAGTATCAATAATACGTTGTATATTATACATAGAAAGTACCGATACTTTACTTCGACAACAAAATGCATAGTCTATGAGAGATTAATGGAGTATACAAATTGCATATAGTTATTGGCCTTCAAATGAAGATCCCACAATAAGTTTAGTGGAAGAAGCTCCCAAAACTTTCTCCAGAATTCAAATTTTCCGTGGTGCCAAACACCACTTTGGAAGAATGATGCTTTTCTTATCACTTTCACCGTAGTCAATGGAACATACACAGAAATTGGGCTACAGATGAAATGAAATGATCATTGTGGAGTGGAGAGAGGGAGAAACACAGCACAAAGGGAAAAAAATCATTTAATTGTGGAATATTGATAGTGCGTGCATATCATAGCAAATGAAAGAAAAGAAGGGAAAGGAGACGGCATTAATTGGTCATTAGTTACCAGTTTAATAAAAATTACATTAATATTCGATCCAATTTATAAGCAACATTATCTTTTATAGGATTAGTTCAAATAACAATTTAATTACTCTAAAAATTAAATGTACATTTTCTATTTTTATCCTCAATTAATTACATATCTCTTTCATATGTTTTTTTTGCTCATTCTCTCTCTTTTCTTTTTTCCCATCTTCATCAATAAGAGTATCATTGGAGAAAAATTACATCTCTTACAATTTTATTGGTTTTATAACCAATTTTAATTATAAGTTCATTTTACATGATTTAGATATAAAAGGAGGGAGTAATTTTTAACTTAACCATCCTGTAATTAAGTATGGTTCTTAATGGACCTATATTAGTCACTTTTAATTTTGACTTGTTATGGCTTTACCAGGTGGTGCATTTGTAATAATTTTGTATGGCCCATCATAAAGTTGTATGCATGATCTTGAGCCAAAAAGTCCCTCTAGACTTTTCAAGTACAAATCACTGACACACATCACATTGTAAATCATTTGGCCAAACGGTGCAGATAGTTTCAAGTACATGCATTTTTTTTTGGGCATATTATCTGAAAGTGCTTAAATGGATTATTAGAGGCGAAATCACATCAAATATTATAACTCCAATAGCTAGGTTTCACCATATGTGTAATTATACCTTACCTCCTTATCTTTACTGTTAAGCCACCCCAATGATCAAATATGGGCTTACCTCTCCAAAATCAATTCCTATCTTTACCGAGACAAAATTCCTCTCACATATTTACGTTGGAATCTATGATCGTTCTTCCAACAGACTATCCAAATAAGCCCTGTGTTTATGTTTTTGGCCTAGTAGGACCAGAAATTCACTAAAACATGAAACCTTTCAAGTTATTCACTTTACAATGGTGCCTTCACTTTACAATGGTGCCTTCGATTCCATATCACAAAATGAATTGCTTCTCATTAGTTTGACCAATAACCCTTGATCATAGTGGAAAGAGATTTTAATCGTTTAAACATGAGATGTTAAGTTTAAATCTGTATGAACGTAAAAAATATAGTTAGGACTTAGGAGAGTTGCCTTAATTAAAATCAATAATACTCAAATCTAACCAAATTTAACAACCATATGGGGAGAAAAAGGGACTCATTGAAAATTAACGAAAGTGGTGGTGTTGCACAGCTCCTAGTTGGATTGAACAGAGCAAGGCAACTTGAGGGATTCTCATCCTTCCAACAACGCAAAACCAGAAGTTGTGATACTGAAACTTCTGGACACTGAACTAGAAATTCTTATTTATGGTTCATTCATTCATATAAAATCACACGCGAAAGAAAATGGTGATACTGTTCATTTTGGATGCTTACTGTGAATTCCCCCATTATCAGTTTGTGTTTTGTGTAGCTTCAAATGAGTGGTGCGATCTTAAGAAGAGGGTCAGAGGCAAGGAAAGATGAAGTAAAAGGAGAAATAAACTGAAAATTAAACCACAGGGACAAGAATTGTCAAATCCCCTGCAAATCCAAATCAATGCTATTCTGCTATATGAGGTTAAAGCTGGTGGTGATCATATATATCAGAAAGCACTATTGCTATTTAGTAGAAAAGATACGTTTACATTGGAAAATAGTAGAATACACGCACAAAAAAACTAAGATATAACAAAATGTATTTATTTATACCATTAAATAATCTCGTTGCTCCCTCTTATAGGGCACATGTTAGAACTTGTTCTTGGTTCTCTCGATAAATCATTTGCTAGTTTCAAGGAGTACTATATATTTTTTCATTTATGCCCATATTTAGTAAAGATGGTGAAAGAGTAGAAATTAATATTGAACTCTATAACAAATTTAATGTTTTAAACTAGGGTTAGAGCACATTGAGCACCATAAAAGATTTTTCTAATTGCATCAAGTGTTCCAAAGTATTATGTGGTACATCTGACACCATAAAGTATTTTTATACCTTAATGCTAGATGCACAAAAATGTATAGAAATGTTAAAAGTTTAATTAGCAATAATTCTATCTTTATTAGTTAGCTAGTACTACCCCCAATTCTTAATATAAAGCTAGTTAAGTTTTGTTGAAGATGTTAAAGAAGCTAAATGAACTACTTAAAAATATTTATAATTATCATTTTCCTCCAAACTAATTTGTTTAACCTATAAATTAATATATATATATAATATAATTATATGCATAAGTAACCACTTTTAAGTAAATTATTTCCCTTCCTTAATCTCCCCAAAAAAACTTAACAAACTCTTAAGAATCGGAGGTAATAATATTTTATCAATAAATACGAATAGGCTACAGCCAAAAAATATTTTAAAAAACGAACTGCGTTTTCCACCTTAGAACAAAGGGAATGATCCATTGTTTGCTGTGTGCCCAGGATGAATAATGGTTGACGTTTATAATGGTCACTCAGATTGCCATAACTTATAATGGTCAATTTTTTCAAAAGTAGTGGTAATAGCAGCAGTAATTCTGATCACCGGCCACCGGATAAGAATTTGGGTCACAGCAGTCGTATTTCAGAAGACCACCATATTCAGTGAAACAGACTTTACATTTTTACAAATTAAGGAAAATCTGCAGCAACCCTAGTCCGATCAAGTGAGGTTTTTATCAATAACCATTCAAAAAAATTGATTATAAGATCCAATTTCACAAGTTTTAAAGTATGATTATGTTAAGCTGTTGAATTTATTAGAACAGTTTAAATCGTTCCCAGTGATTACAACAAAAAGCATACACGATAAATCAAGCGCGTGAAATTATGAAAACCATCCAACAAAATATTAACACAGAAACAAACTAAACAGGCTCCTCACATGGATTAGAATCCTCACATTGTGTGTGCTAGAGAATTTCTTCCATACACATCCCTACCTATTTTTGTCTTTTAAATTGAGTGCTTGGTCCACCGGGCAGCTTTGAGAACACCTGTCCCTACGGCACGAATGTTTGGGAAACACCAGAATCAACTAAAAAATAGCTCTTTAATTACTGCTAAACAGCCTTGACCACCAGCAATGATATGACATCATGACTACCTATAAGGTCTCATCTAAAAGGACAAGATATTCAGCTCATCTTAGAGAAACCATCAAGGCTAATTCCTGACGCACTTGAGTATACGAGAAAATACATGACAGACACAAACGAGATAATTGCTCAGTGGAAAAAAATACAAATTTTTATATTTATGAAGAAGAAAAAGATAACAAAGAACTGTCTTCCAAAAAGCGAAGCAGTAAACCACACTTTGTTGGTTCTTTCAATACCGTCAGATGTTCTAACGATTTTAGGCAGGACTCTGTAGGAACGTTAACGAAGATCTGATTACATCCACGTTTCATACGCAACACAAAGCCCACAAGTATTAAATGATATCAAGGCACACTTAATGATTCCATAAAAAGCATGATTTTTTTCCACCCAAGACAAACTACAGACCCAAAAAAAAAAATGAAATGCATGATGCTAGCAGCATGTAATCATCCCAACCCTGTCCCCCCCAAAAAAAAAAAAATCCCCACCCGTGTCAGTAATCCCCAAAGACCCCAACCCAATGGATGATCCCCAGCCCAATGGATAAAAAACTACCCAGTGACACACAACAGATCCGAGGGTAAATTCAATGGAAGGGAAGAACAAGTCCCTTGACATGGCGCAATTGGGTGGTGCTGAAGAAAATGGTATAGCCCAGTGAACTCATCCATGCTGATAATCCACAAACAGTTTGAGAGGACCTTTATAAGAATATAATGGGTTTGTCTTCTGAAAATCAAGACTCAACATATGACTCCAGAGGTTCC
>JANTPZ010008302.1:0-20784 GCA_025593235.1 Vachellia pachyceras | reverse complement strand
GATGATTCCAGGGGCACCAGTTCCTTGGAGGATCTCAACGCTCTGGACGGCATAACAGCCTTAGGAATGAGGCTGTTGCCATCGGAGACGAGAGCCTTATAGAGTGTGGCCGGAGCAACGGCGAAGATGTTCTCTTGGGATAAAGTAAAAAAGCCCATGATTTATGGATGTTCTCTTGGGAGTATTGTTGCAGCGTTAAGGTGGAGAAGCTAAGCTTTCTTGCTTCTCAGCAGAAGTTACTTCTTATCACAAGTAGCTTATTTCCACGAGATTTACTAAACAGACTCAAAAATGAACAGAAATTGGACAAATTCCACTGTACAACGCACTTTTTAACCCCTCAACGCTTTCGCAAACGAGGCCAATATTAATTTTCACGAAACAGTTTAAATGTTAAACACGAGTTTTGACGAAGAGAGCCGCAACCGACACTCACTCTTTTCAAATGACGGAAATTTCCTTAAGATTTCGCAGTGGTGATGCTTAACTGGAATACTGTTGAGGGGTTGTGATAAAGGTGGGGTGGTGGTGATGGTTAGATTTCCAGGTGGTGATGTCATGTAAACAAGTTTTATCTAAGTATTTTTAGAAATTTTTCAGATAACCATGGAGATGTCACGATTCTTTGTCTGAAAAACTTAAATTTTGCAAAGGTTCCAAACAAACCTTGAAGAGATATCCAATAGGGTCGGACAAATTTGCCACTTGAACTTGCATATGGATGTCTCGGACCTCCTTTTTTTTATTGGTCTGTTCAGATCGTTGAGCATGGAGGCTGTCTTTTTATTGACGGTATAGATTGAAAAAAGTACAATGAGGTCCCACACAAAGATTCTAGATAAAAAATAATCTCACAGAAGACAAAGGGCCCTCAATTTTCGTGAGTTTTAATTGAAAATAAGTTTAGATGTGCATTGATGACCATGGTAGGATTGCAGCGTAGAGTCAACAGGTTGTATGGCTAATGCACCAAATTGAAATTGAAGGTTGAAATTTTAACAATAACTTAAAGTTCATTATCGAAGAAAATGTTTTCAATAAGAGGGAAGGGTGTTTCTCAATTTTCTCGAATAAAAATAAGAAATGAAAAATTAAAAGATCTAAAATTGTTTTTGCCTTTTCGAGTATTTTTTACTGTTTTTTATGGGGGTAAAGCTTTAACAACACTCTCATTTTCATTTTTTATCTTGAATTAACCTTTAAATGAGATGTGCCGTGTGTCGTTGTAAATGGATGAGTTTTAAAAAATAATCTTAATTTGTGAAGTCATCATAAAAAATTGAGTGGTACAGATTTTTTACACAAAATTTTGATATGATGAAAATTTTTTATTGTTAAACTTTAAACTAATCTTAAAATAAGATGTAGTCTAGATGAATTTAAAAAAATGAATTAATGGTGTTTTTAAACTCTTGTCCTTGCATTTGACATGGACCCCAGAACTTTTGCTTTTTTTTTTTTTTGACTGAAAATAAGCGGGGAATGACAAAACAAGTGATAAAAGCAACCTAGTTGATTTTCGAGAAGGTCCGGGGTTTGCAACATGTCCCTCCACACGTGCATTAAAGAGTTACAACTGACATCCATCAAATAGATTAATAGTTAATTATTATGAATGTTATTTAATTTTCCGAAAACACCCTCTACTAAATTTTATATTAATGATCAGTACAGCTCCAACCCTCTACTAAAGCGGATGTAGTACTATTTTAAAATTCAAACCTAGATGAAAATATGGAGAGTGCAATTTTTTTATGACTACAGTCCCGATGTTTGAGGAAGCATTTTTTTTAGCTGAAAGGTTTATTCTGTTTACCTTCAATACATGGTTTTCAATGTCTATCACTTGAAATTGACTGATTCACGGAATAAAATATAACACACGTGCAGTAAAATACTCCAACTGGTTTTTAAATATAACTTCACATTTGTAATGCAACGAATACGATTTTATATTCAGGAGCGGTGGACTAGTGAACCGCAAGCAAAAACGATATTCATGATATAATTGATATTGTGCAAAAACGATATTCATGATATAATTGATATTGTGCGTATTTGAAAAACTATTAGGAGAATACATTTTGTTTTAAATGTATTTTAGTATGATGTATTTATGTTCAGATAAATGTTGGATTCAGAATATATTTATTCTGTCAAAAAATAGTTTTTTGCTTAGAATGTATTTTGAAAAATGAGTTACTAAACACTAAAATATACAAGTTTAATAGATGTTTGGATTTAAAATGCATTTTAAACCAAAAATATATGTTGATAAACATGCACATTGTATATTACAAAAGGGAGGCACGCTTTCAAGAGAATATACGTTGATAAACATGCACATTGTATGCAGCGTGTGCGAGTTTCATCAGGGATGACCAAGGTCGATGGATAATGGATTTTCAAAGAACGTTCAGACAAGTAACAATAACTACAGCGGAGGTTTTGGCAATCTAAACATGGCTAGAAGTATGTCGTTCTTTCCGGCTAAAGGACAATCGGGTCTACTGGTGACTTGTTAGAAGCGGTCAAATTTTGCTCAGGGATCGAGGACACACTAGTTGTTTGTAGGGGAGAGTAAAAAACCCGTGGTCCACATAACCCGCCTGGAATCCACGAAAATTACCCGGATTGGGCCCGCCCGTTGCTAGCCCGTTACGGGCAGGCTACGGGCATGCCAACGGGCTGCCCTTTCTCGCACATATATATTTTTTTTTTGAAAAAAAAAGCAAACATAAGCCCACTGCCACGGTCCAAATGCCCCAAAATTTGGGCCCAAATTGCCACTGATGCTATTGCTTGGTGCTGCCAGCCTAATGCCTTGCCAGCTTGCCTTCCACTTCCAATCTGATCAAAGTCGAGTGCCCTAGATTCGCAATCGCATTCGCTGTTGCCGCTATCGTCCTGGCGTCCTTTCGAGCTGAGAGCTGAGAGCTCTGTGACCCTGTCTGGCTGTCTCTCTTATCTTCATCTTCGTCTTCCTTCAGCCCCCCACAACACCACAACCTTCCTTCACCATCTGCATCCACGTCTTCGTTTTGGAGCTTGACTGTCATCTACTGCTGCTTTGCTTTATCTTCGAGTCTTCGTCGCCATCGCATTTTCGAGTTTCGTCTCTGAGTTGCATCTTCTTTGAGTTCATCGCTGCGTCCTGCAATCTTCGCTTTCGAGCTCCTGTATTTGCCGTCAGCTACGTCTTGCCGTAATATATCACGGAGGCAAGGTAACATGTGTGTGTAGTACTTCACAAATCTTGAACATCCTAATACATATTCATTGTTAGAATAAAAATTTTGCGGGACAAGATAGAAAATTAAATGAACAGATTGGCCAGCAACAGAGAGACAATTCATACATCCATGATTTTATTGACATATTTTCCTTTCAATATTGACCATGGACACTGCAAATGAAGAGTTTCTAGAGGAGTTTGGCCAGGATTACAGGTATCCCAACCGTCTCAAGAGCATTGATGAACTTCGAGCCACTAAATTCAAGAGATTACAAGGTAAATAAGGTTATCTCAGTAAAGAATTTCAGTTTAAGAGAAGATGGGAAAGTGGGGATGAAATTTATTCTACCTTTTTGGCTTGGGTTTAGTTTGGTTCTGATCAAGTATGGATTTTGTATAATGCAAGTTGTTATCAGTTGAACTAGTTTGATGGTAGAAGCAGTATGGTTACTGAGATTTTCCAGTTGAATTGACAAAATAGAAGAAAAAAATAGTAATTGAAACATATTCAGTGAAGCATTTCCAACAAGCCTCTTTCTTTTTTCATTGCAAGGCTAGATTCAGTCTCCAAGTTTTTTATGTGCTGCCTTATCTTTGCAGCCCGTTTTGATTTCCTTTCTTATCCTAAAAAAAATCTACATGAGATATATTGCTTTGTGATTTTCTGTAATTTTTCTGAATTTTATGTGGCCATATGTAGGTTCACATTGTCCTGGAAGGTGTTTATAAGTTCAGCAATTTAATTGGTTCAGTGTATTATCCTGATGGTGAATCAGTTAAGGATCTTGCACTGGCATACTTTTGAGGTTAGTTCATGGAAACTTTATCATGCTTTTAGCTACTTGATTTGAATATGTACTTTATTTTTGTAGAGTCCCTAAAAGGGACATGCCTGTTCTTAATCTCTGACGGGCATGGTAATTGGTAGATTATGAAAAAAAATCTTATACTTCTTGGTTTCTATTTTCTAAGCATGTGCTTACTATGGGATTTATATGCAAGAAGGATCATGCTTCTTGTTCCTAGTGGGTTTCCATCAATTTTGAGGAATTTATTATAAAGTGCTTTAAATCTATGATTTATATGCTGTTTTTCCTCTCTTTTTTATACGGGTTGCCCCGTACCCGTGTAACTTTAACGGGCGGGCTACGGCCTGGGGCACGGGCTGCCCAACCCGCTCATTGCTCACCCCTAGTTGTTTGTGGCATGAAGTGGAGTAGTATTGGTAATGCGGGTTGGGCCCGCCCGCCATTTTCTGGCTGATCTAGCCCGCCTTGCTTGGACCGCGGGTTATGGCAGGCTAGCCTGCTTTTATTTTTTTAAGATTTTTTATTTAATATATCTTATATATTTTTATCTTTTCTATCTTAATATTTTTTATAAAGATAAAAGTAATAGTAAATTCTATTTTTATAATAAATAATACTTAATATATTCAAAAATGGTATAAAATGTTTTATTTTTCATATTAACTTCATATAATACTATATTTAAACTTATAACAAAACATTAATACTTATATTTTTTGAAAACTTGAAAAAATTCATTATTAAAAATTTATTGATAGGAAAAGAATAATATGACTATATAATCTTATAAGAAAAAATTTAAAAGGAAAAGAAAAGGGGGAAAGTTTAATTTTTTTTAAAAAAATATTTCTGGCGGGTTGGCTGGCCATAAATGGTGCGGGCCAGCCCGCATTACTAGTACTAAAATGGAGGTCGCTCGTCATCTTTTTTATGGAGACTAGAAGGCAAAGAGTTACATATATCACGTTCCTCGGGAAAGTTTGATGTGTGCTGATATCTTATCTAAGAAAACTTGTCCGTGAGGTTCTCAAATTCACCTTATTCCTTATGCTCCTCTGAGTTGTAGGGTGCAGCTCCTAGTTGATTAGTTTTTTGTTAGATGTATACACCCTGATGTAGGCTATAAACTTTCTCTTCTCAAGTTTAGCTTGCTTTTGTAACTAAAAAAGGGAGGCTCACTTTATTTTTGTTGATACGCGCAGACAAATAATCAGCAATGAATTCCAAAGATGCAATGGATAGCCACATTGTGACTGTTGAACTAGGGATGGGCCAACGGTAACGTGGATGTTTCCCAACGGTGTACGCAAGCCAAGACAAAAATATATCGAAATCCATAAAATCATCTCAAAATCTGTAAACTCCTTTTTTTTAAAGGATTCCTAAACACATTGTGCATATTTGGGGAAACTTTTTCCTCAGCGGTGCACTCAAACCAAGATGAAAGGCATCTTAAAATCCGTAAAATCATCTCAGAATCCGTAAACTCTTTTCTTCTAACGGATTATTAAATACACACAATAGCATGCGTAAGCCAAGTTTTGTGTGGAGAGTGAATGCACTCTTTTTTGCCAAGGCAGGGATCTCTTTTTCTTCGCACTCTCATCACCAAGGGACATTACTGTGCGATCGGAAATAAATGATTTAACTACCAGAACGTTTCATCGCGAGCGATAGATATAAATAAGTTGCAATTTTTTTGTATCAACGTATCATTATGTGCTTGTTTGGCAACATCGTTGTCAAAACGGTGTACGTAAACCGAAATAAAACCATTTTGAAATCTGTAAAAACCATCTCGAAATCCATAAAAACCATCTTGAAATCCGTAAAACTATCTCAAAATCCATAAAATACCTCAAAATCTGTAAAATTTATTATCCTAACCGAGTTCCCAAACACACACTATATGATTCTTAATTGCCACTAAACTCGTAGATAATTAAATGTATTTCTTGAGATCTTGTAATAATTGAGAATAGACATATGAGAAATGTGAGAACTCTGCAGGTGGGTGATATACAAATATTTCTATAACAAAATCTGGATGTAAACATTTATCCGGACGAGCCTCGAGATTGTGATTTTTTTTGTTACTGAAGATGAGAATAAATATGCCTATAGTTCTTACCATTACTTAATATGGCTCACGGGCAAGCAAATTTTGGGTCCCTTTGGATAACTTTTTAGAGAATGATTTTTGCTTGTAATTATTTTAAAAAATAAAATTTTTTTGAATAAACGTTGTAAAAATAATTTTTAATGAAAAATAATCTTTTTTTTTGCCGAATGTGGGAAGGGACTTAAAAAAAATTAATCTAATTAAATAGTATATATATACGCACATATATATTATTTTATATTGTGATAAACAATTTAGAAATTTCATATATAGGTTGTGATTTGGGGTGTTCTAGATTATGACTTTAAATATGCATGGTACGATTTATAATGTTAATGTCGCAACTTGTAATGTATTTCGGATAGGAGTTTTTTTCTCCTTATATTCCTAGAATGCATTATGACCCTCGGAATGCATTTTAACCTTAGAATGATTTTTCTCCATAATCTCTCGTAAACACTCATTCTCTCCCTATCATGTACTCAACCTCAGACTGCATTCTTGATGGTATAAACGGTTTGCCAAACACACCTTCCATGTCTTTTCCTTGTTGACTAAAATTGGTCTTCTTATTTTAACGCTTAAAAATTAATAATGATAGATGCGTGGGATTAAATTGATGTTTCGCACTAAAATGTTTTGTTGATATACACATACACACAGAATCACTGATCTCTAAACATTTTATGAAGAATATGAAACTGTATTCAATGAAGTGTATATAGTAATAACTTTTTTATTATTAAATGCGTGAGTGTCAATGCACCTAAATTTCATGGATAAATCATTAACGCAATCCAATATTTGGGAGGCAGTGGAAGGCATATATGGATGCAAATAATCATATAAAACAGAAGAACACATTAGAAAATAAAAAGAAGGGGAGAGATAAACAGCTCACTAAAATAACATCGATATAGTTTAAATTGAATCATGACGTTGATTTTACATTAAAAACTGTATAGAGTACATGAAAAAAACTGTCTCAAATAAAATATTATGTATGAATACCAGCTTTTTAGTTTTTACTGTATCAAAATTCTCACCCGGTGTCATGACTAGTTTTGACGATGAACCTAGTTCAACTTCTTCCACATGCACTCCTATAACACAAACGTGTGGGGGCTTTTATATTGATTTATATGAATGTGATTTTGTAAAGTTATGGTAAACGGTCTCAATATATCATTTTTATCGATGAAATTTTCAATAGAACATTTTCCAATTTCTGTAAATTTCGATGTCACTTATGGCAAACCGAGTGAATCTTCTCGGAACCGTTGAATAACGCATTGCGATTTTTTATTATTTGAAGGAGTAAACACTAATAGCTTGATGTTATAACTGCGGGATCGAATTCATGACTTCCAATTTAGAATATATTATATCAATAGACTACAAGGCCTTTGTAACACATCGTGATTTAGACACGTTGATCACAACATCAGAAGAGCATACTCACACTTTTCTAATATATACTTAGTGTGTCTGTTTGGTGTTCAACAATATTTTTTTATAAAATGAGATAATTTTTTGTATATATTTATCTCAATTTACGGCGTTAACAAACGGGTTAATTAAGTATTTTGTTAACTTTCTTGAACGATTCCATGTAAGAAGGGTTTTGGGTCGAAAAGTAAATTTAAACTGAATTTTTGACGTTGGATGATTGAAAATGAGCCAAAAGGAATGGCGTAGAGCTGGCGAACTGCGACCAACAACACATGCATCGTTTTGCGAACTTATCATCCAGTTTGAGTTTACATTGAGCGCTAATTCGCTCTCTCCCAGTGTGCATATGAATTCGGCAACTTAGGGTTTCTTTTAGTGATTTATGATTTGAAGCAAATGGCGGGAAGGAGGAAACCTCTGGTACTGGCTTACACCAAATTGCTCATCAATTCTGTGCTCAGCTCGTTACAAAGTGGGGAAGCAAACCCTGGAGCTGGAGACAATCTCTTCGATGACGGCTATCCCAGGAATTTGCAGTTACCTGTGGGGATTCTCCGACTTTGGGAGGAAGGAAACGACAGACCAGAACCTCAATCGGCTGCTCTTGACGATTCTGCGTTGGTCGGCCTGTCAACTTCGCTTTTGAGAAGGCTTTCCATAACTTCGGGCTCATTGGTAATTCTCCTGTGTGTCGTGCTAGTATTTCTTTCTCCCATTTTTGAGCCCTTTTCAGTGGGTGCCAATTTGAAACTCCAATCATGTACAGGATAGGACCTGAAATTGAAAATAATCGAGCTAATGTATAAGTCAACTTGTGCTAGTTGCCTTTATCGGGTATTTGTTTCCCAACCAAACACAGCATAATATACGATAGTGATGATACGGCTCCACCACATTCAAAGAAATAACTATAGTGCGTTTCATAGCGTACGATTCTACGTTTACGTTGTAAGATTTAACGTGGAGATGGGCATTGATTTTATGTTACCTGTATAAAAATTATGCGCTATTGAACAATTCAGAGAAGACATCCAATGTGAAATTGCAGGAAAATTTCCCAGTTTCCCCGATCCATTCCTTGTAATAAGTCACAATTGAAGTGCAAATATCAATACGTTTTTTTTTTTTACCCTATGCAAGGTGCTTGTTAAGAATGTTGAGATGAACATACAGAGAATTGCCCAGGCAATTGCCCTAGATCCTCCCGGCAGTGATGAGTGCACATCTGATGTTAAATTGCCCTCTCCTCGTATTATGCTCGTATTTCCTTCTTGTGCTTTCCCTCATGGAGGCACTTTAGATCATGAAGTTGCTTATATATCTCCTCTCTTAGCTTTCAACCTCCATTTGCACATAACATGTTTAGAATCCATTCTACACCAAGGGGAAGAGGTATTAGCATCTTACTTCAATCCAAAAGCGGATGACAAGGCTGCTGCAAAAAGCTCTGAGACTTGTGTCGTTGACATAGAATTGGTACCTTTGGTTCAAGCTCCTAGGTATGCATCACATCTAAGGGTTTCTTTTGTGAAGATACCAGATTGTGGAACCCTTGAAACTCTTAGAGGAAGTTCACCTATTGAATCAGAGGACCGCCAAAATATGATTGATTTAGCATTACAAAAATATTTTCAAGTGGATAGATATTTGGCAAAAGGAGATGTTTTCAGCATCCACATAAATTGGAACTGCAATTCCATTGCATGCATTCCTTGCAACCGAAAATCACACAAGAAAAATGAAAATCTTATCCATTTCAAGGTAAATATATATATTTCATCACTATAAAGGCTCCAGACCAACCGCTATATATGTCAGGTTAATGTTAGAATGTAACTTGTATCCTCAGGTCATTGCTATGGAACCATCAGATGAACCAATTCTTTGTGTCAATCGAGCTTCAACTGCTTTGGTTCTTGGAGGGAGCTTCTCTTCTGCTCTTCCACCAGATTTGTTAATTGCTGGACCAGAAGAACCTGTGCCATTGCAAGGGGACACAGTAAAAGTTCTGGCTTCAGTACTCACTCCAGCTTTCTGTCCATCAGCACTTTCTTTAAAATTCAGAGTTTCAGTTCTATTATATGGCTTAGCAGGTGTGTTCTAGATTGCCCTGCGTTGTTTTCTTCAAAAATTTGTAACTGATTCTCTTCCTCTGAATGCCAGTTCCATCTCATATAAAAAGATTTGTGATTGCTATTGTCATGTGATATTTTCAGCTGCTCATTTTTTTTGATAATATGTTATTATGTTGATGGGTTTCACAGGAAAATATCACTTAAATGGTTATCTTGAATTGCATTGGTTCCTGATGGTATAACTATGCAAGTAGTGGGATTTGCATCCAATTAATTCAGTTGTTAATTTATTTATTGATTTTTGATAATATATTGAATGGTTTCTGTAGAAATATCACTTGAATGGGTTACTTTGAATTACATTGGTGGTGCATTTTGTATTTCTTGCTTGTTTTACAATGCAGGTTGTGGGAAGCGTACTGTTGTTAGACATGTTGCTCGTCGATTGGGCCTGCATGTGGTCGAATATAATTGTCACGATTTAACAGTGTCAGAGAGGAACACATCTGTCGCACTAGTTCAAGCTTTCAAGACAGCTCAAAGGTATAATATTTTGAACATAAGGAATGATACAAATGCAACTGGTTTTGGAAGTTTCACTGCCAAGCATTTCTTATATATCTCTTGATGAGAAATATACTTTACCACTGTCTGTTCACTGGGCGTTCTTTTCAGGATAATGAACATATGCCTTGTTTTTAATCCATGCACACAGAATGCTTTCTCTCCTGTTGACCTGTTTGTTGTATTTCTGGTTTTGCCTGAGCCATGAATTAAATTATTTGTGTCATGATTTGAGAAAGTGACTTCATTGATTTCTATGTTATATGTAAACTTTGATTCCTGCACTTATATTTTTACAGATACTCACCAACTATACTTCTTCTCCGTCATTTTGAAGTTTTTCGGGACATGCAAGCTCTTGAGGGTCCAGTAAATGATCAAAGAGGCAATACATCTGAAATTGCATCAATTATTAGGAAATTCACAGAACCAACTTGTAAGGATGATGGCATATACTACCATGAGAAGCCAGATGGTGACTTTGTAAGATATAAATTGAGTATCAGCGCTGTTATCCATTTTCTTTTACTCCATAATTTTATCTATATGTTCCCCCCAATGTGCTGCAAAAAGTATTGTCGTTACATAACATCTTTCAAGGAATAAATCCAAATCAAGAATGGAAAGACCAACAGAATTGTGAATTTCTTAAAATAATATAATTATAAGGATATTAATTTTCACGACATACTGGTGAAGGTTGAGAAGAGTGCTGAAAATACAAGTGGGCATCAGATCCTGTTGATTGCAGCTGCTATTAGTTCAGAAGGTCTGCCTTCAACTATTAGACGCTGCTTCAGCCATGAAGTAAAAATGGGGCCTTTGACTGAAGAACAAAGGATTGAAATGCTATCCCAGTCACTGCAAAGCGTCCTCTCTAATAATGTAAGTGAAAAATGGAGCTGTATCTCGTATGTGTGGTTTAATGCATTTGATACATTGATTATTGTTGGAATAGCCCCCTCTTCGAGTCAGGAGATAGGGACTTGATAATAGTATGTTGTAATTTGATTATTACTGTTGACTTTGACCAATCAGATAATTGCTTCTTGCAGATTGATGCTGAGAGTTTTGTAAAAGAAACAGTTGGGCAGACATCTGGTTTCATGCCCAGAGACATGTGTGCTTTGATTGCTGATGTTGGTGCCAACTTATTTTCCGGGAGTTCTGATGTTGTAGACAAAGCTAGGCCTAAGGATGTTAATGGTTCCTGTAGTTCTGAAGTGCTGCAGGACTGCAACCACTGGAAAGTTTCACCAGAGGTTCAAGGCAAAGAATGCTGGGCAAAAGCTTTGGAACGGTCAAAGAAAAGAAATGCTGCTGCATTGGGTGCTCCAAAGGTACACCAACTGAACCGGCTTTCCATGATTATTTTTCTCATCTGCATTGATCAGTGTTAGAAACTCAGATCAGAAATATCACTGTTGTTGCAAAGAAACGCATACAAGTAGCGAGTAATGTAATCTTTTAGAGACTATATTCCTCAATGCAGGAAATTTGAGATTGAATTTTTTCTCAGGTTCCAGATGTGAAATGGGAAGATGTTGGTGGGCTTGAAGACGTGAAAAAATCAATACTGGATACTGTTCAGGTAGGGCTTTTGTTCAGCATAACTGTTTTATGTTTTAACATTCACATATCTCTTGTAAAACTTTTTTTACAGCTCTGTTATATCACTAACAGAAAAAAATTTGTCTGATTTGGTATCAGCCTTGTAACTGAAGTTCAATTTATAGTCATAGACACCACCAAGAGATTTTAGATATATTTCCTGTTTAACTCTCCATGGCATGTTAGGATGTTGTCTTTTGTGTACGATGTGTGGCAACTAAGTCAGATTTAATACAAAATTGTTGTTGTATTAAAATCCATTGTCTGAAGCCAAAGATTCTAGAATGTGGACTTGTTTATATGACTCTCAGCTAATTAATTTTCTGCTTGAGCATTCAGAGAAATTGAAGTTTAGATTTGATTGGAAGAGTAGTGGATTCTTTTGACTATCCAGACATTGTAAGCACAAGCTAGCTGTTCTGGCCGTGGCCAGTAGATGTTTATTGGCAATAATGGAAGCATTGGTACAAGATTGAGTAGAATAATGAGAATTTCTTAGAAATGCTAGAAGATGCTAAGGTGTTATCAATGTTGGTGTATTACACTATCTAAATGGAGATGACACATAGTTCTGTACTCCTTTGAGTTATTTTTTCTTTAATTTAAAATTATTCAGGTCCATTTCTTCTCTATTTTATTGCTTATCAGTAAGATTCCCCCCCCCCAATGGAATGCATGGGATAAATAAAAACCTGATGGAAACTGTTTGACTGAAGAATACGTAGATTTGAACAAAAGTTTAGGTGAGAAATTCAAAATTCAATTTGATATTGTAGTAAAAAAAAGTAGAGAGGGAATGGCACAGATAGTGATAATAGAAAAAGAGCACAAAACCCAAAGCAAACATCATTGTTCATGTGACTTGTAAATAATAAATTATAGAAAAAAGTTATCTTGTTCATGGCAAATGAATACTACAGGTTGTACAGATTTTTTATATGTTAAACTAATGTGAATCTTATACATTGTATAGAGCTTGAAGAATAAACCTCTTGTTCATAGCTCATGAACTATGTGATTTTTCGAGTTTTTAATTTTTTATATTATACGTAGACAAAAGCATGAAGAAATTATTGAAACATGACAGGCCATTATTTCTAAATATTTCATTCTTTACTTCGCATTTCAGTTGCCTCTCCTGCATAAGGATCTGTTTTCATCTGGATTACGTAAGCGGTCTGGTGTTCTTCTGTATGGGCCCCCAGGTACTGGCAAAGTAAGTGACTGAGTGTCAACAGTTCCTACTTTCCCTTTTTTCTGCTATATCAAGTCTGACTGAAGTTTGTCTCCTAATATTCTTGCCATTCCTCTGTATTGTAGACATTGTTAGCTAAAGCTGTTGCCACCGAATGTTCCTTAAATTTTCTTAGTGTAAAAGGGCCTGAACTGATCAACATGTACATTGGAGAGTCTGAGAAGAATGTCCGAGACATTTTCCAGAAGGTATCATACTTGGATCTAAGTAGTTCTGAAGCTATAAGAAATTTAAGAATGGGGGTGAGGGGAGGACAATTTTCATTATCCGATTTTTCTTTAATGAACTTCAAACGTAATGCATATTGCAGGCCAGATCATCACGACCATGTGTTATCTTCTTTGATGAGCTTGATTCTCTCGCTCCAGCCCGGGGTGCCTCTGGGGATTCTGGGGGTGTTATGGACAGAGTGGTTTCTCAGGTGATTTTTTTTTTCCTGAGGGGGGTTATGGTGTTTGTAAATTCTTTCTTTGGGTTTCCTAATGTGGTAATTTTCCTTGTCATCAGATGCTGGCAGAGATTGATGGACTGAATGATTCTGCGCAGGTTCTTATGGCATGAAAATTCATTGTTATAAAATATTTCATTAACTACCTTGCTTCTGACACATGGAATCTCTCTTGCTTCATTTAGGATCTCTTTATCATAGGTGCAAGTAACAGGCCGGACTTGATAGACCCTGCACTTTTACGCCCAGGCAGATTTGATAAACTGCTGTATGTTGGAGTTAACTCTGATGCATCTTACAGAGAGAGGTAAATCCCCCCTTCTCTATCTCTGTTATGTTGCATTGGTTGTATGTATTATCCCCTTGTTCACCTCAATTGTTGACCTTTCTCAGGGTCCTTAAAGCACTTACCAGAAAGTTTAAATTGTCTGAAGATGTGTCACTTTACTCAATAGCTAAAAAGTGTCCACCAAACTTTACTGGTGCAGACATGTATGCCTTGTGTGCAGATGCATGGTTTCAGGCTGCAAAACGCAAGGTAAGTGTGGCCTGAATGGTGATAAGTGATAACTCCTACTTTATTTGCATTTTGACATTAGGCCTTTAATGGTGGTGGAGATGATGGGACTGTCAATTTTATAGGGGGAATGAGTTGTCTATTTACCCTGACAAACAGGGAAAGTATTGAGAGATATAAATGTTCCTTGAACTTTGAAATATTAATCTGTGCTGTAGTAGGTGCTAATCCTTACTCCTTTCTTATAGGTTTTAAGTGCAGATCCTGAGTCTTCCGGTAAAGATGATGAAGCAGGCTCTGTTGTTGTTGAATACAATGATTTTGTCCAGGTAATTTGCTCTAGTTGGCTTTAATTCTGGTGCCCTTAGTAGGGATCGTAACGTTACTTGCCTTTGGGCTTTCAAATGGCGAATAATGTCATGGGAGAAAATTTATCGGCACTATATTTTAACGTGCTTGAAATGTGTCTAATCAATCAGATTTAGTATGAAAGTGGCCTTTATAAGCATATCGTCTATATATACCTTAACCCCATCCTACAACATTAACGTCTGCCCCAGGTGCAGTGGGGAGCTTTCTTATCTTAATCAGAGTAGGTCAACTTCCTGTCAATGGTTGACAGTTTGCTCTCCCGTGCCTATCATCATATAAGTCGGGGATGGAGACACGTTAGAATTTAACAACGCTTCGGGCCCAGCTATTGGCAAATTTCCTTTCTCTGTTGGTTTTATTATCCGGTTGTTTGTTTGACTTCCATTTTCTGATTTGCAGGTCTTGGTGGAGCTGACGCCTTCTCTGTCCATGGCTGAGCTTAAAAAGTACGAGCAACTGAGAGATCAGTTTGAAGGCACATCAAAATAATCCCACTCTTGTATGACTCGTTTTCCTGCAAAACCAATACAATAACAATAATAAATATGAGTGATCAATCAATTTTTCAATGGAAAAATAGAAAAAGAAAATGTAATTAATCATATTTCTATTTTGGCATTGGTCGTATGTTCCCACAAAAAGGAGGAATATTCCTGGCGTTTCTCGTGCATGTTCTGGACATACCTTCACGTTATCCATGTAGGGTGGGCGTCTCGTGGGCGATTCCAGTCCTCTTCAGTGCGTCACCCTTACTTCATGTGAAGGTTTGAAGCGCAACTCGTGGTATATTCTGGCCCATTAGTTTTAGAAGAGTAATGCATATTCCACTGCTTTTGAGGCAAATTGTTCGTTATTCATTGGGTGGATATGGTTTTCCGTCCCTTTCAAGGGACCCCCAGCATGAATTTTCCAGTCAGGTGAATGAAAATTGGTGGCCTATGCCGTTTTCTTATTGGTCAAACCAGTGGATACATCTATCCTTTCTTTGCCTTTTCAATTCCCCACTTTTCTTCTTTTGTCCTTTTGTTGATGTAGTACTGCAACCACTCCTTTCGCCTTCGGGCTCATTTCCATTTTGTTTGTGTTTTTCCTATAGTTCCTTTCTAAAGTTCAAGACATAAATTATAGGTTTATGTTCTGTGTGTAGGATAATATTATTGTTGTAATTCTATGAAAATATTGGGAATTGAGGGATTTCCTTTTTGGATTTGGCATGAGGGGACACTTTTGAATTGTTTTGTATTTAAAACTAAACGATTGTTTGAGTCATCCTATTTTAAATGATTTTGTAACATGTGAGATGAATTTTGTATTTGAAAAGTGCACAAAGTGCTTTTTATAATGATCTCAAACTGGCAAAGACAACATCTTTTAACCATTTTTTTAAAAAAAAACAAACTTTGCGACGACAAAATTATTTTGTTTCCGAGGTTGGACAACAAAGGGGATCCCGGTTCCAAATACAAAGCCTATTGATTTTACCTTTCCCAAGTTATTTGGTTCATCTGGAGTTCACGATGTGCTCTTTTTTTCTTTTAATTATTGTTTGAATTTTGAGTTAATAAAGTTTAACTTTAATTCTTACAAAAATATATCTTAATAACGTGAATCCAAAGTAAACATGACAAAAAATAGTACACAATCCACTTTTATTCTGTTAAGTGGTAACTCGTTGCTTCAAAGTTTGAATGCATTATTTTTTTTATTTAAAGAATGCATCAAGTCGCTGGCTAAGAATTGATAAAACCACTGTAACAAAAAAGAATTGATAAAACCATGATGATGGTCGAACTCTAATGGCTCGTTTGGTCCGTTGAAATTGATTTTGTTGGATATGGAAATGGAAATGGATATAAATATAGAAAAAAAATGAGGGGTTAAAAAATCAATTCAATGGAATTGAATACAATTCATGGGTTACATCATGGAATTCATTTTTATCCATTTTCATTTCCATTTTTAATTTCATCCCCCAATTCTACCATAGCAAATAAAGGAAATGAATTCCATTTCCACCATACCAAACATAGCATAAGTGTCCAAGCCTCCCGTGAATGTGTGAGTTTGAGAATTCGTTGGAAGAAATGAATTATAGATTTTGAGATGCTTTTACGGATTTTGAGATGTTTTTTTGTGGATTTTGAAATGCATTTTATTTTGATTTGAATGCACCATTGTAAAAAATTATTTTCTAAACATGCCAAAAAAAAAAGTAACATACACCTCGAGACAATCAACATGAGGACACCGTTGGACGATTCAATGTAGGATAGCATTAATTTTAAGGTGAACGTATTGGCTGTCAATGAGCTTTCAATTCTTCTAAAAAAAATTCACACATTTTAGTTAGAGAAAATTTCTTGCCAATGCCCAATGATAGACATGTTTTGTCAAAAGCCAGATAAAATACTGATCTTGTTTGAGAATGATTATGTGGTCTAAACGTATGTTTAATAGTATTTTTCTGTAAAATGAAATAATATCTTTAATATATTTACTTCAGTTTACGTAAAAGTATTTCTCTACCGCGTTTACAAACATACACACCAATTAAAATCAAGTAGAAAAGTTGTGAAAATAGTAAGAGCATTTGCCCGACCAACACACCATTACTTGCAAGTATAAATCTTTGAGATTGGCATCAGGCCAAATGCATTGTATTGTAGTCTAATAATATAAAAACTCTCTTTAACGTGGGAAGCTGTAAATTTAGTTTTAACTCTAATATTAAATTATTAGTGCATGTCATTGTCATTGAAAAAAAAATCGATCATGTCATCTTACTATATGAGGTAGGTGTTAAAATGCACAGAGATAAATGTCATGTGAAAAATGTGAGAGCAAGCCAAGCTACATGAATGTTAGCTTCTTTAAATGCATTGTCAAAAATAACATCTAATGCTTAGATGACGTACGCCCTTCGGATAAGTTTGAGTTTTTAGCAGATCGGTGAGAATTTTTGAGAAATTTGTAATCAAAATTAACAGAATTAATGAATAAAATATTCTAAAAATTCACAAAATTATCATGAGTAACTATTGAGGTTGTCATTAACAGCTTTACCAGCCTGACATTAACAATTTTAGGAGCTACTTCTGTGACCTTATGATAATTTTGTAAATCTTTGAAACATTTTATTTATTAATTTTTTATTTGTAATTTGACTATAAATTTTCCCAGATTTTTCTAATTTTTATCCAAGATATGATTTATCAAAAAGTTAAGATTTTTCTCACTAAACATAAAATGGTACAGCGACGCGCTTTGTTAAAACGGGTCCGAGTAGGGTAAGATCGATACCGTAGAGCCTAGCCAGGGATCTGTTATCTGCCTGTAGTGTAAGATCGATACCGTGGAGCCTAGCCAGGGATATACGTGAAGGGTTAAAACGCCTTCATTCACCCCCCCTATCAACCACAACTAGTCTTCTTGTGTTGCTCGCTCGCCTCTCTCACCCTTTTTGATTAAAATAATATTCGACAAAAAATTACTCAACAGAAAAAAAGAAAAAGAAAAAAACGCGGCTGCTGTATTCGCCAAAAATCGGAGCGAAAAGGAGAGGGGGGGAGGGGGGAGGGACGGAGAGAAACTCTATCGATCAATCTCAGCTCTAAAGAAACATCAGAGTTAACACCGAAATAAGGCTTCCAGATTCAGAGCGTCTAAGGTTGTCTTAAACGAGAGGAGAGTTCTCATCGTTTTGATTGATTTTAGTTATACAGAATTGCGTTTGTGATTTCTACGCGATCATTTTGATTACCTGAAATTTAGGGCACGAAGAAAGCGGTGATTTTTTTATATCCCACTAATTTGGTCGAATAGAAACCGGGATTTTGACGGTGGGTCGTGATTGTGGTGATACAAGTTAGCAACTTTAATTATATTCTGGTGTTTGTTTGGATGATTTCTGTGGGAAGTGGTGATGCGAGGAAGGGGTTAGGGTTAAGCCTTGGCGGTGCTGGTGGTGGCAGGGTAGACATGGAGGAGCCTGATCTAGAGGAAGGCGAGGCTTTCTCCTATCAAAACACCGAAGATTTTGACCCCAGCATCGATCCCGACGTTTCCCTCTCTTACATTGTAAGGGCTTTTATGTTGGTATTTTCTGTTTATCAGTTAATTTAAGTTTCAAAGTGACAAATTCTTGCGTTGTATTTGGTATTTACATGTCTCACTGTCTTGGATCCAATTTAACGTTTTGTTTCCGTATAAGATATGAATTTTGTCATTTGGATATGTGCGTAGCTGAATTTCTTACTAGGGAAAAGGAATAGATTTTATGTTGTTTTACACAAGGGATGTTTATAGAAGATTGCAAATTTAGTGGCTTTTTCTATCTCAACTTGAAGCATTAGGTAGTTGAAGAGAGTCCTGTTAACCTACTCGGATAGATGGTGATTTTGAATCAGGCTCAGCCTGAATGTTATTGGTTATCGATGTATAATTTCTCCCGGATTGTAAACTAGTGTCTGTAGTTTTGGAATGTAAATTTCTTCTCAGAGTGGTATCTATGCAACGCCTGCTATGCAGTACAATATGTTAGAGTTGTGCTGCTCTTGTCTCCTCTTTAGCCATAAGACATCATGAAATACATATCTTACTAAGAATATAGTCCTTTGGCACATCCTAGCCTAGCTTTTCTAGTAAGGGAACTATGTTTATATTTCTGCCATCGTTAATCTGCTTCTTGCTGAGATTGGTGATCATTTTAGATTTCATCCCCTAACCCCCACTTGGTTCTTTTAAACATCAAGCTTCTGGAATTTTTTTCTCTTAGGATGAAAAAATTCAAGTTGTCCTGGGACACTTCCAAAAAGATTTTGAAGGTGGAGTTTCAGCAGAGAATCTAGGTAATTTGCATGTCAGCTGAATCGTGATTTATCTTAGTGTAGCTTTACATGATCAAGAAACTTCATCCTAATGTATGGGAAAACAATTCATTGTTACAGGGGCTAAATTTGGTGGTTACGGATCATTCTTACCTACCTATCAACGATCTCCTGTTTGGTCTCATCCAAGGACTCCACCAACAGGTCATAATCAAAACCTCCCTAGATCTCCCAACAAGCTGCGACTAGAGGTATATTCTTCACGGTCATGCGAGTGTGCAGTTAATTTCATAATCAAATTGATGATTGAATATGAGATTTTTATGATCCGAGCATGAGCATGACGTGCTGTTTTGGTTCCACTTCAATTTTTCATACTGTATCATAAACAGGGCGGGCAAGGAGATTCTGTCGATCATTCAACTGCAACCCAGTCATTGAGACTTGGGCCAAGTTCCTTAAGGCCACTTGCAGTTAAGGTACCCTCCACTGATGGAGGAGTCGGCCAAGAAAAATGCTTGACTTCTACTTGTGCTGAGGCATTCACTTCTAAGTATGAATCTGTAAACACAAAATCTTCAAGCATAACGGACCAGAAGACACTGAAGGTTCGAATTAAAATGGGTGCTGATAATTTGTCAACCCGGAAAAATGCTGCTATCTATAGTGGACTTGGTCTTGATGTTTCACCATCATCATCATTGGATGATAGCCCCTCAGAAAGTGAAGAAATTTCTCGTTGGCCCCATGATGTTTCATTTCAATCTCCAACTAGTATTCTTCAGGTGAATTATCTGTCTACAATTAAAATTTCCCTTCCTCATATTGTCCTTGAAGAGACTAGGTGTTTACATTGATCTCTTGATACAGATTATGTCATCTCTTCCTATGCCGTTGTCCCCTCTGTCTGATGATATTCTTCAATTAGCTGGAGAGGAAAATTGTGCCCAGGATAGCATACCTGTTCTTGTCCATATGGATGGCCGGGAAAGTTCTTCCATGTTGCAACTTGATTCTAATATCGTAAAGGGTGACAAAAAAAAATCAACAGGGAAGAAAATGAAATCTGTGGATGGATGTGGGTCCTCGATAGAAGTTAAGCATGGAACTCATGAAAGTGCCGGGAAGGATATTGAAATTTTATCAATGAAGGAGCAAGTTATTGATTCATTGGTTACTGAGGAGCTTGTTTCAAAAACCTTGAAGCTCCCAATTTTATCCAGTTCATATTCTTCCAACGATGAGTTATTAAAAGATGAGGGTGGGCCTTGTGATGCATTAAACAAACCCAACAAGGATATTATGCTGGAGAAGGCCTTTTGTGCTGAACAAGCACAAAAGGAACGAGTGGATCCAACATCTATTGAAGTGAATGATTTTGTATCAAAGATGAAAGGTGGTTCTCGAAGGAAAGTTACTGGAGATAAAGTTGTCAAATCTCTTGATAACACATCAGTTTATACAGTGAAAGACAATTTTCATGGAGATGAAATAACTC
>JANTPZ010008301.1:0-20709 GCA_025593235.1 Vachellia pachyceras | reverse complement strand
TTGTTGCCCAATTTTACAAAACAAAACGACAAAAAATAAGAAAGCGTGTAATATTTATTCTTGTTTTTTATTTTTAAAACAATATGTTGCTTTTTTTTTTAATGAAAAACTTGATTTGAAATTAATTGTCAATCATTTTTTTAAAACAACAAAATCATTTTTGAATATTGGAAATCAAACAAGGCACAAATTTTCATGGAATAACATTACAAACACTTTTACGTGGATTAAGAATAAACTCCTCTCACATACATATACCTCTTGCATCATAAAACATATTGAGAAAGTATCTTCCACTGTTAATACATATGGTCACTGAGTTAATAGTCTGTCACACCATCCTTTCCGGTAGAACCAGCTTCTGAGGGCAATTCAATAGTGTTTCACAATTCACTATTAATCCTGTGTGTTTCTGCCTCACTCACGCATGTGAATGTAGGTACCATGCCCGTTTCCCCCCCACTTTTGTTCTGCCTCAAATATTAACCATGATGGTTCATCTATCTCACTAATCACTATGTTTTCTGGATTTGAAGCTTCTCGAAAGCTCTATCTTTCTGATATACTATATATAGACTAAATCACATTCCCTCCTACAACTTAATGCAACATTAATGTTATTGTAATCAATTTCAAAAGATAAATGTGGATATATTGGGCAGAACAAACAATAAGAAAACTTGAAAGCATTGTTCATTACTGCAAAAATAACGTACGGTAAGCCCCACACACAATCAAAAGGTCTTCAACTTCTACTTTTTCTTCAACTTATTCTCATCACTCGGACTATACACAGTAAGCTACACACATGCATGACATACTGATTTTACATGTGTTTAGCTAGCCACTGGCTCCACCTCCGGCTCTGGCGACCGGAGCTGCCAACTGCACTCCCGGCTTCAGAGACATTCGGAAATGATTTTGAAACCAATGATAGATAGGTGTGGACCGCAGCCAACGATCGATATTTGGAAGTTTAAGAATTGAGATGGCGAAGAAGAGAGCTAACAAAGAGTATACTATGGGAAAGAGGCCTCCAAAGTCGTCTTTCGTCAAACTTCGCGTCTCAACTTCACTTTTGTATTCTGATTTGTCAATATCATCAGGTAATGATATGTTCTTCATGTCACGAAATATCATCACGTTTTGCGTCACATTTAATATTGCAGTTGAGAAATTCGAGACCAAGGTAGAATTCTTTTTAAATGCCTGAAAATACAACATCGTCATACGAAAGTTTTATGGGTCATGTGGGATTTTTTTTTGGGGGGAGGGGAGAAGAAGAACAAAACTCACAAAAGCAAATCCTCCGGTTTTGTAGATTGGTCCTGTCATCTCGCAATCAGAGCACTCAGAACGCAAGAGCATGAGATAAGGAGTTTCATCGATAATAGCATCAACGCCTTTTTTCTTTGCTCCTTTTGATAATTCGTCTATGTAATCTTTGAGACCTCCTAAAGCCTTTAACTGATTTTCTCTCAATCCTATTTGCTGAACCAGAAGGCCTCTCACCCAGGAATCGTTTTGGTATCCTACTGTCACGTTTTTCCTTTTAATCTCTTGCACGTCCTTCCAATAGGAAGGCTTCGCCGTCGTCCTCTCGGATAAAATTGAAGTTAAATTCGCTGTGTAAATTTGCACTGCTATGCTCAACACAAACATCACCACTATCACCACCCATTTAGACGTCCCCCTCTTCAAAGACAAAACATCTGCAACCATCCATCACACTCAACATTCAATGAAGGGAATACTATATGTGCGCGTGTACGAGAAAAAGAGAACTTACCGCTCAAGTAAATAAGGAAGGGATTGCGGACAAAGTCGTCGAATCTGCTGCCCTCCATGTTCATGGCTAATGTAATCACAATGGCAGTTGCAACCATAAAAATCACAGAAAGAATTAACCAAAGTAACCAGTGAAAAGGTTTGAGGAGGATCCACCCATTTTTTGAGTCGGACCTCACCTTCACCACCATTGACACGCTTGAATCTAAATACGGCATCGTGAAATCAGCACAATCTGTGCGATTCACTACAATGGTAATATCTCCAATTATAATGTCAAAATCCTGCAAATTTTTTTCCAATGAAAACCGTTATGCCTATATCATGTCATTGCCTGACTTTCCTCTAGAAACTGAGAAGCAGAAATGCTGATAAAAGTAACACCATCCTCCTTAACACAAGAACTAGATAATTAATTCGGGGTATATTAAAGAAATTAATTAAATCAGTTATCTATAATAAAATATGATTATTCTAAAGTGTCATTTTTCATCTTGACTATTCTTGGATATAAATTGTAGTGTATGTAATTAGTGGATATACTCTGTGAAAAACATTATTTTAAATTTTGAAAACAAAGTGGATTGAGATATTGAATAAAATTGAATTCCCAACTAGTTCTTACGGGACCGAAGGTAGTACATTTGAAAGCAATATCAGAAATGAACGACAACTTGCCTCGTCTGTGCTATTGCAGAGAAGATATTCGTAGCTCGAGAGATTCACGGGCACAAAGTCAAGAGTTAAATTAAATGGCAAAACATGAACCACTTTATTAAACACATCAACAGCAAAGCCAGTGGGTTCTTTTTTACTACCATCAACAAATTCAGGGAAACGAGCTTTTGGGATCCCAATTTTCAAGCTTGGTGGTCTCTCCCCTGTGTTACCAGGCCATTCGATTACTGCACTGTCATTTAGAGCAAGTCCTGTTTCGGGTCCCCAATATCCGATGATCTCCTCTCTTTTATCTTTCACATTGTATACTTCAAATCGTGAAGGTTCCAGTTGTCCTTGCCTCAAACTGAAGTTCCCTGACAGGCCTAGGAAATCAGTATTTTTAATTGCTTCACGAAGATCCATTGTGCTTTCATCAGAATTGACTGAGTAGGCATTCTCTACCGCATTGGCCAATGCTGTGGTAGTGTCATAAGCCCACAGGCAATACAGAGACAGAGTTTGATTGTACTCAGACCATAATTTGCTCGCTAAGGAAATGCGCCTAGTTGTGTTGTAAACACCCGGAGTTGGCCTCACACCCAAAACACCATCCATGTAACCTCCCTCTTCTATATCTCTAGCTTCGGTATCTTTCACAGGAGATAGGCCTTGCGTAAGTATCCAAGAGGATCCTTTACTCATCATCTTTTCTTTTTTTGCTTGTTTCACAAATTTTGACCAAAGCTCCACTGTCATATGGGCAAGAAGCACACATGTTCGATTGCCTTTTATGTTTTCAAGATCTTTTTTCATGTCTTGGATCCAGGAATCTGGACGAATGAGACTTATGTGAGGCACTCGAGTGTCCATTTCTTGTAAGGCATAAGTGAGACAAGGAATAAGGTCATAGCCGAATTCTGGATCCTCATAAATGGGGACTACACACTGCCAACTATAAGCTTCGATAATGGCTGCTATAGCTTTGAACTGATAGCAAAGGCTTGTAGTCGAGTTGGAGTGGATGAAGAATCGGGAACGAGGTGGCAACAGAGATGGACCAGACGAAGAGAACCAAATCACAGGTACATCATACCTGGTACCAAGTTCTACAACAAACCTCGCTTGCTCCGATTCTTGAGGTCCCAGGATTGCATGCACCTCTTCATTATATATTAGATCCCGAGCTGCTTAATGCCAGGAATTATGAATTTAAATTGATATGCGCTCTATTAAATTTTAAACCTTTTTCAACAAATATATCCTGAAAAAATCGTTTGTGGTAGAAAATGAGGAGTACACGGTGAATTAAAAAATCGTTTTGGAAGGCCCCTTATAAAACGGAGCAGAGGAATGACAAAATAGGTCTACACTAGGTTAACTTGGAGAGGCTGCAAGGAGAGGAATGGAGGGCAAGAAAAATACCATACTAGTATAATTGATGTGCTATAATTGGAAAATCAGTTATAAATTAAATATAAAAATAATAATAATGACTTTATAATGTAAATTTTATAATGACTTTCTAAAATTTGACACTGATTTATAAAAAATTTATTACTGACTTCTTTTTATTTTTTAGCGTAAACGGTTGGAAAGACTTGCTAAAGAGATCTGACATTCATTTATAATACAATTTGTTACTGAGTATTTACCGCATAATAATTCAAAGTTAAGGTCCGTTCAGGATGGTTTTAAGTTTTAAGTTTCAAAATATTTAAAAATAGAAACTAGTCTGTGTTTTTAGTTTTTTGTTTTAGTTTTTTTGTTTCCAATTTGAAAAAGGTGTTATGAATTATAAATAGGCAAGGTAGGTCTAATCAACTATGCTACCATCAAATGATAAAAAATAATTATAAAAATAAAAATTTTGAAATAAAAATATAAAAATGATAGAATTAATATCAAGTAGTATCGATAATGCGGACGAGCCCGCCAACCCCTCCCTTGTTGGCGGGCTGCAACCGCCACTGGTGGGTTGGTGGGCCACCTGTAATAAAGGCGGGACGAGGATTGGGGTTAGAGTCAGACGAAGGCTGGATTCGTTATCAGTTCAGGTAGTGTGGGTGGGCTTGGATTTGTTGCGGGTGGCAATGGCAGATGAGGAGTAGGGTTCAAATAAGGTGGAATCAGAGTCGGAGGGGCAGAATCGGAGCAAAAGTTACATTATGGGGGGTGGGGAAGGTGATGACAATTGAGTGCGAGATGATAAAGAGGGAAGGAGAAATGTCGTTGGGAAGTGTAATAAATTTTTTAAAACTAAAACTAAAATCTGAAAACTTTTTTTGTGGTTTTCAAATCTGGATAATCTGTTTTAAAATTATGTTAAAAACCAACTCAACCCTATTTTAACCGAACACGTTTTGTTTTCAAAATTGCATTTCAAAAACCAAAAACCAAAACTCAGCACCACCCCGAACGGGTACTAAATTTTTAAAAGTTAACGTAAAATAGCTAGTTTAGAGAAAAGTAACTATGTATAATTTTATATGATTGTTAATGACTTAAAGGTATATGTTAAAATTGATTCCAAACGGAAATTAAATTAAAATTTTGATCCCAAAGTCATTGCCCAGATTAAAATATATTGAGTCTGTTTGGAAACGCAGTGGAGAAGTACTTTCACGTAATTTGAGGTAAATATGTGAAGGAGATTATCTCGTTTTACGAAAAAACACTGTAAAACATGCGTTTGACTTTTTTAACGCTATGCCAAACATGTCCATTGTTTGTCAATTCTATTTATATGCAATATAAAAACTGGACAAATATCGCACCAAAAATAATGCATCCGTGCCAACTCATAAGACTCCTAATAATTAACTCAATCTGAGAAGTTGCAACTCCATCTACCTACGAAGCTTAAATCATTTAATAATTTAATCATATATTTAAAGAAATAAAATTATATATATAATAATATTAATAAAATAAATTATAAAAGGATTAAAACTACTTATAAATAATTCTTCAATGAGTCAAAATTCGGACTAATAGCATCGATTAAAAATATAAAAAAAATATAAAGATTAAATTATAATCAGAACTATTGAAATCATCTTTTATAGTTAATGATTTTAGAGAGAAATTAAATTTGAGAAGAAAGATGGAGATTGGATAGTGGTGGTGTGGTACCTGTGTCTGCAGCAGCGACGACGTCGTTCAGAGAGACATTCCGGACTACAAGGTCGATCTTTGTCTTTGCATCCTCATGATAAAGCTCGTAATAATCTTCGACGGCGACAGCGAGGCTACTGTTAATCATGGAGCCAAGTGTTGAATTCAGATCAAGAATGACTCCCACTCGTACAGTTCTTGGGGCCGCCATGGAAGTTCTTGCTGGGATGCTAAGCCATAACACGAAGACCACTACACTTACACTTAACAGAGAAGAAGCTTTGAAGCAGCTTTTCTGCAACTCCGCCATTGATCTCTCTCTCTCTCTCTCTCTCTTCCCCAATCCCCCCTCCTTGTTTATATGCCCCAACCTCCAAATTATTGTGCTCTTTTCACTATTCTTTTGTCCTCTTATGATTTCCTTTTGGGATTCATTTTTAATTTCCATTTTTCCATTCATACATTACTCTTATTATTGTATATACAAGGGATGTTTAGACTAGCAGTTTTTTTTAACGTGATTTATGAGATAAATATACGATGACGGTTTACACAAACGTACTTCAACAGGTATATATTCCTTCGGAGGTTGATAACGAATATATATTTTTTTTATCATCATGCTTATCCACTTTTCTGCACACTCTCTTCTATCATGCACTTGTGCATGGTAGCTTTTATAAAAGGATAAATTACAATTTTAACAATCAAATTTTTCAAAAAATCATGAAATTTAATTTTGGACGGTGTAAAAATAAATATAACTATTAAAACATAAAACAGGATATAACATAAATTGGATATGTAGATTGTTTAAATTATTAAAACATGAAATATAACATAAAAGTACTCGGAAAACGGGCTCTGCTTTGGGGCTTGTTTGAAAGATATTCTAGAATCTAAGTTTTGTTACAAAATTTAGGTTTTGACCCAAAATTTAAGTTTTGTCTAAGTACAAAAAATGTTTTAGAAAAATTATTTTGATTACAAAATCTCGGTTTTGAAACATAGGTTTTTTCATTCATACTTTTCATCTTTCCCACTTTTTCTTTCTTACTTACTTTTTATTCTTTTATTTCGTTTTTCCTACCTACTTTTTATCTCAGAATTCGTAAAAGCTAATAACTTCCCAAACATAAATCACTTTTCAAAACTTAGATTTTACCTCAGAATCTGTAAAAGCTATTTTACAAAATCTATTCTCCAAAACTTAGGTTTTATATCAAAATCTGTAAAAAAACTATTTTCAAAATAGCTTCCAAGCAAACCCTTATGCTATGTTTGGTATGGTGGAATTGGAAATGGAATTCATTTCCTATGTTTGATTGAAATTGAAAATGGAAATGAAAATAGAATTCAAAATGGGTAGAAATGAATTCCGTAATGTAACCTATGAAATTGTATTCAATTTCATAGAATTGATTTTTTGACCCATCATTTTTTTTATAGATTTATATCTCTCCATTTCCATCCTAATTTTTATCTCCATTTTCATTTCTATCGAAAGCAATTTCAATATATCAAACGAGTCAATAGAGATACGGGACTGCAACTTCGCCATTTAAATAAAAAGGGAAGAAGAAAGGGAGGTGGAGGAGTGTGGGAGCACTCAATAATTGATTTAAAAAGGAAAGCAATGACGTGGGATGGAGTGACGTGTGCGAGAGACGCAACACGTGAATCATGCGGTCACTTTTCTTAACAATACTGAATAACGTTAAATGATAACAACACTACTTGAGACCACAGGGGCCTAAGAAATGTGTGTCACATTAGCACAGATATGTGTATGTGTGTGATCTTCGATCAATGCATCTGTGACACGTCGTCTCTCGAATCTCATGCTTTTTGATAATTAAGTGCCCTTCGTAGATTAAAAAAGTGGTCTATTCTGATGCCTACCCATCAACAAAGTATATATCGAAATGTTTTTTTTTTGCCAAATATATTGAAATGTTTGATTTTATTGAAACCTAGATTTGAAAAAAAAAATTTAGATTGAAAAATTTAGATTCTCTTTAAGTATTCACATTTTTTCAAAAAAGTTATTTTGGATACAAACCTTAGTTTAAAACCAAGGTTTTGAAAAAAAGTTATTTTTGGAGAAATTCATTAATGCTACATGTAGATGGGAAAATTTTATTATTTTTTAAGAAATAGTTTTAAGGATTCAAAAAAATATTTTCATTCAAAACATGAAAAATATGAACACAAATAAATAAGGGTATTAATTAAAAAATTCTATAGTCCTTCCTTTTTTTTTATGAACGAAGCCTCGTTAATTTATTCATTCTCAACAAAATAGCGTTTTCTTCTTTTACAGCATTTAGTGGCTAAAGCCAACGAATAATATGTGATTGAGTCATCATAAAGAAGGTATTTTAGGGGTAAAAACAAGTTATCCTTATTATGATTAATTAACTTAACTAACTTCTTTAATAAAAATCAAATTAATCAAGGAAATCATATTTTAAATGCTATAGCTGTATGATTAGTGTCTATTTAGAAAATTCGTTGGGAGAACAGAGTTACGGCTTTCAAGATGGTTTTTACGTATTTCAATATAGTTTTGTCTTGATTTACATGCACAGTTAAGAATAAGTTATTTCTAAATATGCACTAATATTGATACTAATCCTACACTGTGTAATTTAATGAAAGCATTAGCATCTTTCTCCAAAAGTTGTAGTAAACATTTAGGTGGTCTCCACATCCAATCAAAAGGACACGACCCCTTCACTGAAGCTTTAGCAACCCAATCATCTACTAAATTTGCTTCCCTGGAAATCCACACAAAATCTTGGTTTCTAATTAAACTCCTTTGAAAGATAATATTATCCACAAAAATATCACTAATCCATTCTGGTGCAGAACATTTCCTGTTAATACAATTGATAAGCATCTGGCAATCTGACTCAAAAATGATATCATCAAGCTGATTATCCATTACATATTTAATTGCTTCTAGCAGAGCCATACATTCCGTCCGGAGACTCTGACTTAACCAGCTTATTTACACCATCCAAAATTCCACCACAAGAATCTCTTATAATGAATGCAATTGCAGCAAATCCCTTCTCCTTATCATAAGCACCATCCACATTAATCTTAAGATAATTACCTCCAGGAGGATGCCACCTATTGATTACATTTCTCCCTGAACGTTGAGCAACAACAAACTCCCCACCTCCCTGATTTCCTCCTCAACTTTCCCAATATTCATTAAGAGTCGCCATCGCCTGATTAAAAACAAAAACAGGATCAGGGTTGATATTTCTAAACAAATAATCACATCTTCTCTTCCATATTTGCCACAACATCATAGCCAGTAAAGCCTTATTCCATTCATTCAGATCTTCCTTACAAAACAGCCCATATAACCAACCATTTATATCCTGACATTGATCCTCATGACACCTCAACACAAAGGAACTCCCAAACCAAGCAATTTTAACCCATTCACATAATAAAAACAAATGGCTAGAAGACTCACTGCTGCTTTTGCATATTAAACATAAACTTGTTGCAGCACAGTTTCTTTTCATCAAATTTTCCATTGTTGGTAAGGCATTTGATAATAAACGCCACACAAAGTTTTGCACTTTCTTAGGAACTCTAAGTCTCCACACTTCCCTCGACAAACCATCCCAATTTGAATTAGAAGATTCTGCCCTTGAAGCAATCCTGCTCCTTACTAGATTCCCAGCAATCCTATATCCTTCTTTCACTGAATAATTGCTTTTAGTACCCCCAGTCCACATCCATTTATCCTCCCGACCTGAATAAGCCAAAGGCACTCTTTTAATAGCTTCACACTCAGCTTGATTTAGAAAAGGTGTTATTAAATCTAGATTCCATTCCCCACCATTCCTGAGATCAGAAACTCTCAAGTTAGATAGAAAGGGGAAAGGACAAGAGGAAACTAGCCTGAAGTTATACAGACCTTTGACCCAAGGATCACCCCACACTCTAGTATTCCTACCATTACCAACACTTACTAAAACATTCTTCTCAAGAATTTTCCTTCCTTCCAGAATACTATTCCAAACCCAAGAGGCTCTACCACCCTTTTTTGCTTCCAGAAAGCTACATTTTGGAAAATACCTACCTTTCAAAATCCTAGCCCACAGGTAACCAAAGGTTTGTGTATCTCTAATTCCACTTTAGCTCTGCCAAAACTTCGCTTTGGACCACTCTTTTCTCCAGGATCCTCCAACTCAATGACCTTTCCAATCCTTTCAGCCATTCTTCTAATATTAACCTTTGACATAACCTCCGGCGGCACATCATGGAACTGAACCCAGAAGGTGCAAGTATTAAATTCCAACTCACTATCAGTAGCGAAAGGTGGTCTATGTTGAAGAGTTAGAATGTTGTTTCTAACAAACCAAGGTCCATTATCTAAGATACGATCAGCTTCAGATCTTTTGTCAAATGTGAATGAAAAAGTATTCACCCCTATAGATTTGGCTTCCAGTTTTCCTTCCACCTTCCAAACAGGATAAAGGACATCCTTCACAGTTCTCACCCCTATACTGTTATGCGAGACGATCCTCCCAACCAAAATATGCTCCTCCACATTTTCCTCACATTCTATTTTCCACTGAAATTCCAGAACGTCCGACTCTTCCTCCCTGGCTAACCGTCGTTCTAGCATCTCCCCAGTCTCCATATCCATTACTTCAAGATCAGAAAACCAAATAAAAAGCTCCCCACCAGAGAGGGAGAAAAAAATTAGCAAAAGACAGTACACTGACTGAAGCACCACACCGGTGAAGTCTAAACGTCGATTCCAGAGAGCAGCTCTGCTAGGGCTCCACAACGAGAGAACAATAATTTCGCTTGTTTTCGGATTAATAGTTAGTAGGTAAGGTTATAATACAATCTTTGCTCCATCAAGTTTATCCTCATTTTGGTTTTAGCCCTTTAAATTCAAAACTAGTTATTTTTGTTCATCAAGTTCCATTTTATTTAAAACATTTATCATTATATTCTAATAAGATTGAAATCATTTTACCCTTTAAGGGATCAAAACTACTATTTTTAAACTTAAATAACTTAAAAAAATAAAGGTGATATTATATTAACATGATAGATATATGTTTCTGGTCAGGTTTGAAAAAAAACAAACGGTCAAATTATTCGTTTCACAGAATTGTAGGCGTAGAATAGTAACTACAACAAGGAGCATTATTCACACACACAGAGACACATAAACACACACACGTGTAGGTACCACATGTTTAGCAGGCGGCCACTGTTACTATTAACTAGCAAACCTTAACAAACTTGAAAGGCCGCTTCTTAGATAACCATTTGGTCACTGGTGGAAACCATTTGATCACTGTTGGAATGGAAAGAACTATGAAGAGAGCTGCAACGTATAATAGGACTGGAAAAAGGTCTCTAAAGCTCTCTATATCCAAACTTGATGAGTCTATATCACTTTGGTCTTCAAAATTCAAATCTGCAACGGATGTAGGTAAGGAACTCTTGGCCATCAGCACATGATATGCCTCCGGATCTTGACTCACTTTTAAGATTGCTGTCGAGAAATGTGAGGTAAGGCCAGATTTCTTCGGGAATGCCTGAAAATTCCCATGAGCAAATAATAATTCTTATTAGTCGCAACAAAGAATTATGATTATGAACTATATAATTATTAGGGGATATATGTTGATAGACAGAGTAAATAATCTACACTCTGCTTCTAAATATAGGAATTTCAAGTTAAAGCTTTACTTGGTCTTGAACAGCATTTTATTGCAGTCATTAACTTTAATAAAGGGTGAAATTGAAAAGTCACATGTTTTATATAAATTTAAGGGGGAATTACTGTAAGGTTATAAAAGAGGGATTTAGTTACTAAAAGTTAATGACAAGTTTTAGCATGATATTTAATAATATATTTATACTCCTCATTTGTTATTAAAACTTTTTAAGCAAGTAAATGCCTTCATTAGGGTCTTATAGTAATTTTCCTAAATTTAAAGGTAAATTAATAAGGACTATTTTTAATATTGCCTTATAATTAGTATTAACGAGGAAGAGTAAGATGGAGTAGACTTACAAAGCCAAATCCACCAGTTTTTGTAGATTGGTCCTGTCATCGTAAAGTTGGACTTATATTTGTTGAGGAAGAGTGTGAGATATGGAGTTTCATCAAAAACAGCAACCACTGTTCCATTTGATAATGCTGAATTGTACTCTTCACGACTTCCTAAAGGCTTTAACTGAGACGAGTTGAAACCTATTTGATCAATCAACAGCCTTTTCACCCACTCAGTTCGATATCCCACTGACTGATTGCTACTTTTAGTGTCGTTTTCATTCTTAAATAAGGGCACTTTGCTTTTGCCTTGCGTTAACATTGAAGTTAAATTGGCTGTGTAAACCTGCAGTACTAAGATGAATAGGAATGACGATAGTATCACCATCCATCCTGCAGCTCTGCTTTGAAACTTGTCCAAAACATCTGTCATGTTATCAAGTGCGTCATAAAGTACGTTTTATTGAATGTGAAGTTACTCTAAAATCATAAACAAAATATTTAATTACTCAAAAATCTAATAATAATTAAAAAGTATGCAATGACTGATTTCATGCAAGAAATTACACTAAATTTACACTCATTAGGCTTGTTCCAAAATCCATTTTCGCGCTTATCGAGACAAAATTCCTCTCACATATTTATCTCGGAATCTATGTCCGTTTTCCCAACGGACTTCCCAACCAAGCCCATTACTTGTTATTGAAACATTTTGATAATTAAATCCATTCTTAAAATCTTAAAGTGCTTCCTTTTATATTGAAACATAATACCATATAATCAAGGTATACATGCTGCAGAAGACAACTTACCGATCTTGTAAACAAGGAAGGGGTTGCGGCGAATTTCTTTGGTGATATCGATGGGTTTGTCGATTTCTTCGGTGATTTCTCTGGGTTTGTAAGTTTCTAATATAATTGCGATAACAGTTGCAGCCACAAAAATGCCACCAAGAATTAACCATAGAGACCATTTGAAAGGTTTGAAGAGGATCCTCTTACTTGTGGAGCCATTTTTCACCCCTACCAACATTGCCACACCTGAATCTAAATACGGCAACGTGAAATCAACACAATTTGTGACTTTCCACAATTGTGATGTCTCCAATTATAGCATCAAGATCCTGCAGTATTTTCATACAAAGATCAAGTGCTGGAAATGGGTAGCATCAACATTGCTGCAAGGTGTTGGAAATGAATACATACATGCATACTTGCATGTGAGTTTGGCAAGGTAAAAAACAATCTACTAGTTCTGATCATAAATATAAAAGTTAAATAAGAGTTTCACTTTAGTTTTAATTACATGATCTCAATATAAATTATCTCCTGAATTTATAATTCCCCAACGTACCTGTTAATTGCACATAATAAATAGTCTCTATAAAACGGTTATAATGTACAAGATTTGGGGTGTTTATTGCTTTTTTTTTCCCCTTCTACCCCTTCCACACTCCTTAATTTTTCTCAAATTTCTAAATTTTTTCTTATTTCTTTTAAGAATTAAATTCTATATAAAATGAGTGACATTTTAATACTTTATATGTAAAAACAGTTCAATTTTTATTCTTTTATAATTTTTTATAGATAGATAACTTAAAGTTGGGTACGAAGTTGATGCCTTTTAGACTTTTTATCTTTAAAAAATCATAATAAATTGAATACTGAGTCATCTTTTTCCATAAAAATATCAAAATATGTCTCATTTTACATAAAATTTAATGATTTAGACAAACAAAGAAAAATATTGGGGAAGAGCTAGCCCTAAATTTGAGGGGCAGCCCTCACCCGAACCAGTGAAACAACTTAAAAAGAAAAGAAAGAAACTTGTCTGGTCTTTCATTTGCCTGCAGAGAAGGTCATCATATCCATAGGGCACGGGATGGCTTCTACTATCGTTTGGCAAGGGAACAAACTTATAATTTTTCAACGGAAATGGCAAGACATCGACAGCTTTTAAGAACACAGTAATAGCAAAGCCATATACATGCGGCTCACTAGAATTATATATATCCACATTCACAAATTCAGGAGAAGAATTTGTTCTTGGCACTCCAATTCTCAACTTTGGTGGTTTGTCCAATGTGTCACCTGGCCACAGTGGATCCTTCAGCGGGTATTCACCAGGTGTCTTAACTAGATTGTTATAATTTTGAGGTCGTCTATTAGGGCTCCAAGATCCGATGATCCTTTCTCTTGGTCCTACCACGTTGTATACTTCAAGCACCGATTGGTCTAGTTGTCCACTACTTAGATTAAAATTTATCCCTGTCTCGCACTTGCCCTTGTAACTTTTAGCCTGAATTACCTCGTCGAGTTTTTTGCCATTGTTGTCTGTGCCTGGCTCATTTACAGCCTTAGCCAAGGCTTCAAGTGTGTGATAAGCCCACCATCCATAGATAGTTAGGCCACTATTGCACCTCGTCTTGAAAGTACTCTCTTTCTCCTTACGGAAAGGTGTTTTGTTGGAATCCTTTGGCCTCACTCCCAATGCCCCTTGCATGTGTCCTCTCAAAGGTTTCCCATCAACCTGAGGATCTGTCAGCGTAGACAGCTCTTGGGTAAGTATCCAAGCATATCCTTCACCCATCATGTTGTTATCTTCTGCATCCTTAATAAATCTTGTCCCGAGATCGATGCTCATATGAACAAGAAATACATGTGTTCGCATGTTGATCAATTCGTGAAGAGTCCGGTTGAAACATGTTGTATCTGAATCAATGGCAGTTATGTTAACCATTCGTATGCCTTTATCTTTCAAGACATTGGCGAGGCAGGGAATAAGGTGACTGCCATATTCAGTCTCTTCATAAATGGGGACGACTGATTGCCACCCAAGAGCACCAATAACATCAGCTATAGCGTGGAACTGAAAGCAATTGAGGCCTTGATCGGAGTAGAGGGAGGATGGGGATGGAGGTAGCTGAAGAGAAGGACCAGTTATGGAAAACCAAATAACAGGTACTTCAAACTTCTTACCAAGTCTTACTATATGCCTTGCTTGCTCTGAATTTGTTGGCCCCAATATGGCACTCACATGTTTTTTATTTATAAGATCAGAAGCTGCTTGCACATCGAAGGTTGTCTCCAATAGGTCCATCACCTTGACCTCTCCATGTTAACATACAGTGCGCCCATTTTGTACTCTCTACACCGCTTAATATGAAGTACTTTCCAATAATTGATGTAAATCAAGGAATGGCATTTGGCTATTTAAATTTATATTAAATTGATGAAAATTTTGTAGTTGTCCTGTTATTTATGAGGTTTTGAAGTAAAAGGAGAAATATAAGAATGGAAAATTTACGACCAGGTCTCCACAAGAAGAATTAATGAAAAAAGATCCCAAAGATTATCAAAATTATTAATATCAAGCCCCAATAGTAACTGATCTGATTGTTATTGACAGTTGGTGAAGTTATTAATAACAACCGGACTAGCTACTGCTGGAAGCTGATGATAATTTTACTAATCTTTGGGACTAATTATTCATTAATTGCTCTATTTAGGATCTGATAATAAATTTTCCTATAAGAAACCATATTTAAAAATTAATCACACAGGAAAAATTTGCAAATAAACATTAATGACTAGCCATTTGACTTACTCCTCTAATTCTATTTATAACTAACTTCTAATATATTTTACACAAATCAAGAAAAATTTTAAAAATCGTTACATCTGTCTTAAAATTTAACAATATTTCGATTTTACCCCTGTCTAATATATAATATACATAACAATATACATAATAATAAATGAAAGCTAAAATGATATAATTATATAAAAAATTTAATGAGATGATATATAACTATGAACAAAATAAATTTCTCCTATTTTATAAATAGAATAAGATAGAGTAGTATACGGTGAATTAAAAAATTCATATATACATAAAAAATCGTTTTGGAAGATCCCTTTATATAAAACAGTGCGGGGGAATGACAAAACGGGTCTACACTGCGTCAACTTGGAGAGGCTGCAAGGAGACAGGAATGGAGGACAAGAAAAATACCATATTAGTGTATCTGATGTGCCATATCTCTCTACCACCCACAGTGTAACCCATTGGTTGTAAGTGATAATCATGTAAAAGACATATTTTAAAAAATAAATTCAAATATATAATAATATTCATAAAGTAAATTATAAAATATCAAAACTACATGAATAAATCATTTTTCAACGAGTCATTATTCAACGACGGAGTAATAGCATCGATTCAAAACCATGTAAAGATTAAATTATAATCAGAACTATTGAAATCATCTTTTATAGCTAATGATTTTAGAGAGAAATTAAAACTGAAGAAAGATGGAGATTGGATGATGGCGGTGTGGTACCTGCGTCTGCAGCAGCGACGACGTCTTTCAGAGAAACATTCTGGACTACAAGGTCGATCTTGATCCTTGTCTTTGCATGTTAATCTTCGGCGGAGAAGTTGAGGCTGTCGTGAAGCATGCAGCCAAGTGTTGAATTCAGATCAAGAATGACTCCTACTCGTACTGTTCCCGTGGCTGCCATGGAAGTTCTTGCAGGGATGCTCAGCCATAACACAAAGACCACAACACTCACACTTGACAGGGAGGAAGCTTTGAAGCAGCTTTTCTGCAACTCCGCCATTGATCTATCTCTCTCTTCCCCAACCCCCCCCCATCTTTATATGCAACGGCGGAGCCACATCATGCCCCATATTAGGCTTTTTGTTATGCACCTACTGATTTTAAGATTTGAACCCACTCAAATTATTTATTCTAACAAATTTATTGTTACTTTTTAAAAATAAAAAATTGCCTCCACGAGATCTGACTCCGCCACTGTTTATACGCTCCAACCTCCAAATTATTGTACTCTTTTCACTATTCTTGTCCTCTTGTGATTTTCTTTTGGCATTCATTTTTATGGCCCTTTGGATCACATTTTAAAACCTTATTTTTACACCAAAATTTAGATTTTAAAAAAATTATGTTTTCATTAAATTACACTCTTTCTCATAAGAAAATTTCTCTCTCCTCTTTTTTTAATTTATTCTTTCTTACTTACTTTTTTTCTCAAACTCCGTAAACACTAATAACTTTTCAAACACAATCACCTTTCAAATTTAGATTTTGATTCAAAATCTATAAAAGTTATTCTTATAAAATCTATTCTTCAAAAATTAAGTTTTATTTTGAATTCCATAAAAACTATTCTTTCCCGTTCATACATTAGGCTTGTTTGGTTAGCTCGTTTGGGCAACCAAAATCCATTCATGCGTTTACTGAGACAAAATTCCTCTCACATATTTACCTTGAAATATGTGTTTGTTCTTCCAACGGGCTATCCAAACAAGCCAATTACTTGTATTATTGTATATATAGTCCTGTGGAGGTTGATAACAAATATTCTCATTCCTATCAAGCTTACCCACTTTTTTCTCACCCTCTGTTCCTGATCATGCACCTTTACATGGTATCTTTTATAAAAAGTTAAATTGCAATTTAACAACTAAATTTTCTTATTATGCATTAATCTTATGTAATTAAAGTTTCACATCATGTGAATACCATTGACATTTAACATTATACAAATATTATTTTTCAATTAATTTGTTAATGGGTATCTATTCATAACTCTCCCTTGATTATTCATGTAGAGCTTGAATGAAACCAATACATACCCATTTCTATATTTAGCCCTTTTTGGAACGCGGTAAAGAAATACTTTTACGTAAGTCAAGGTAAATATGTGAAGGAGATTATATCATTTTGAGAAAAAACACTGTTGAATATGCATTTAACTTTTATAAATGTTGTTCCAAACAAGCCAATTATATTAATGTTTATCCCCATCGTTGTTTCGTCTTCATCATTTGAATTATTTGTTGAAACGTTTGGAAAAGCCAAACGCACGTTCAACAGTGCTTTTATGTAAAATGAGATAATCTCCTTCACATAAAAATATTTCTCTACCGCGTTCCCAAACTGGTACATTTACTTACGGTCTATGGCATCTTTTTAAAGAGACACCGATCTTTATTGGTTTAGTTGTTTCTATTAGTAATTTTCATTCACACACAAACATCAATTCATCTTAATAGAATATTTGTGTGTTCAGGAGCGATTTTACAGAAATCAAGATAAGTATATGAGAGAAATTTTATTTCAAATTGTACACAACGTGATTTCAATGTGCTTTTCAAACAGCCACTTTGTAATATATATACAGTTGCGGACTCATGAATCTGACTCAAGGGTGCAAATTGTTTTTTGGGAAGATAAGTAGGACTTATTTTTTAATATCTTTTGAGAAGAATTTTAGTAAAAATTTAGTAAATTCTAAATTAACAAATGAGTGGGTGCAAAATCAATCACATAGTATTAATATATATCTAATTTTCTAGAAGTTAGGGGGTGTGGTTGAACCCGCTCAACAACATGTAGGTTCGCCCTTGTATATATGTGTGTTCAAAAGTCATTAAGGGTTTGTTTAGAATTAATTTTGAAAATAGTTTTTACAGATTACAAGGTAAAACCTTGGTTTTGAAGAGTAGATTTTGGAGAGTAGATTTCACAAATTCCGATATTAAACTTAAGTTTTGAAAAGTGATTTATATTCGAGAAGTTATTAGCTTTTATCGATTCTAAGGCAAAACGTACGTATGAAAGAGAGAAGAGTAATAATGAAAATTAGGAAAGAGGAAAGAGAAAGAAATAAAAAGTAGGAAAGAGGAATAGAAAGAAAGAAAAAAGTAGGAAAGATGAAAGAGAAAAAGTAGGAAAAATAATAAAAAGTAGAAAAGAGAAAATTTATGTTTCAAAACATAGGTTTCAAACTGAAGTTTGGTGACCAAAATTGTTTTTCTGAAATTTTTTTGTATTTGAACAAAATTTAGATTTTGAGTCAAAACCTAAATTTTGTAATCAAAGGTTTTGTATCTTGATCCCAAATAAATCCTAACACGTGGTGATTATTGATTTCTCACAATCAATGTAATAAATACACACACTTTTTCCTGCATTTTTAAATAAAAAAGGAAGAAGAAAGGGAAGTGGAGCGTGGGAGCCCTCAATAATTGATTTGAAAAAGGAAACCAATGACGTGGGATCGAGTGACGTGGGAGGGAGACGCAACACGTGAACCACGCGGTCACAGTAACACAGCTATGTAAGCTTCCATCAACGGATGTGTGACACGTCGTCTCTCCAATCTAATGCTTTTTGATAATTGAGGGCCCTCTGTGGATAAAAAGTGGTCTATTCTGATGCTTACCGTGTGGTTGTTTGACAACCACCGTACATTTAAGGTTTATATAAATTAAGCGTAAAATTATTCTTTTATTGAAATTTTAAATACGCACAAAGTATATATTGAAAGGTTATTAAGTTAGTTGGCATAGGAAAGGTCATTGGTTATAGGAACACACACAGTTGTGCATGGTGCAAGTATTGTAAATGCTGCTGACAGTGTAACAAATGATTTAAAAAATAACATCCTTCTTAATTATTACTTGCATTTCTTCGAGTGTTAAAATTGTGAAGAAGTTGTTGTAATCTTATAAATGACGTTGATGATGATGATCTAAAATATAACCATTTAACTTGTATTTTTTACACATGTTAATATGTAAAAGACGTAGATAAAGATGACCTTCATCATGAACGGTTGTAAATAATGTCATTGGCAGTACAGTAAACAATTTAAGCCATAGCCCTCAAACATTTATTTTCCCAATTGTCAAAGTTCTGAAAAGTTTATTATCGCAAATGACCTTGATGAAGTGGCGAAACTGGTTTTCAGAGAGGCAACTGGAGCAAGGGATAATATTGTAAAAGCACACACTTCTCAAAATCCTATTTTGGTGATGAGTATTGATTTGAGATTTTGTAAAGATGGTATGACCCCTTTAGGATTAGCAATTTCATTGGGTATTTTTTTGGAATTTTTTCTAATTTAACATTGCAATAATTAACCCTCATAATGTAAAATTTTTCCCTTCACAAAGGACGCAGCATGTGGAGGGGTGGGACATGGCTTGTCCCCTTGTCTTGGGAGCATTCACGTGGAGGCCTTCACTCCAATTCTGGCTGAGAAAAAGTTGAATTAGTCAATTTCGGGTCTACAGGCTTCCACATTTTTTTTAAAAAAAAAGTTTATAAAGTACTTATAATATTATTCTCTACCAAACATTATTTTGCCTCATCTCCATGCGTTGCCAACTTCTGTTCATCATTGCCTTTACGAACAGTTTACGTCAGTGGGATATGTAAAAAAATTATAAAGCAAGGAAATCGATTATATAAAGCTTTCTCCAAAGTATATATAAGTCACACACACACAACTTGTGTTGGCCAGAAGAATATTCCGAGACTGGGTTTTCGTCGAAGATGGGAAAGGGGGGAAAAATGATTCATTTTGCTAGTACCCTTAAGATTCATTTTCTTCAACTAATCAAGATGAATTAATTTCATATGATATTAATAAACTAATGCTCTTTTATTTAAAAATTATTATTTAAAAAACAGTACTTAACAATTTAATTTTGTTTTTAGATTGTATAGATATTAAAATAATTTTTAATAAAAGTAAAAAAAAAATCAGAAGGTCCAAATCCACCAGACCATTCCGGGTGGCGAGGGAAGTTGGGACTGGCGGGTGGAAGGGTGGCAAACACACATGACACACCCTTTTGCCACGCAAAAAGGTCAAAAGAGCCATTTCCAAGACTTAGCCACAATCTCAACCAGAATTCCCAATCATCTTCCTAAGGAAAGATTAAACCTTGATCCTTAAACTACCAATAATCATGCCTAATTATCTATAATCCTCGAATTAAAATTTGGGATGTTAGAGTAAGTACCTCTTTAAGCTTCCCCATGGAATTCCCTTGGATCTTCAAAGATATGTGTGATTACATTGTTGTAATTAATATATTTTATTCTCTAACTCATCAAGTTAAACCTATCATAATTGTTTTATGATATAGAATCCTATGCCTCACAGGCACACCATCACCCCTCTAATGAAAGTGGAAGTGGAATCAAACCCCATTGCGACGTGGGGATGGGGTGTGTGTGGATCCCCTTCCCCTTGGGGGAAGAGTTAGGGTATGATAAAAAA
>JANTPZ010008300.1:0-19114 GCA_025593235.1 Vachellia pachyceras | reverse complement strand
TATTTAAATTATTTATTTAAATTTTATTATATTAAGAATTAGAATTAGTATAAAATAAATTGGAAGTAGACAAATAGAGGAAGTGGAAGAAGAATGAACGGAGAGAGAGTGAGTGAGGTACTGCAATTAATCTACCACGGTCTTCATCGCTGAGTCATACAGCCTGAGGAAACTGATGGCCACAAAAAATAAAGCTTGAGGCGACGTGAGTCACGACAGAGGAAAGGCGAGGCAAAGCTTTCAAGACGGCGACCACGAAGCTCATTGATACCCTGTATGCTACGTGGAGCTGAAGATGAAAGTATAAATAGAATTTAAAACGTTTGGTGGTATGGTGAAAAGGCGATATACTTTTTAATTAAAATATATATTTATAAAATGAAAATACCGTAGTATCCTGGAATTAAAAAAAAAAAAAAACTCATCTCCTTCCTCAATTAAGGATTACGCAGCTTGCAAGATCACCATGTGAAGCCAGAGTCAAAACCACACACAAATATATAACTAAAAGGAGCAAAAATCATAATAGAATAATCAAGCAACATGAAGACCCGTCGCAGTTTGGCAGATCTAAGAAGGATGACGGTGGAAGACAGTTTCGCAATCACCCCTAACTTCCATAAAATTATGTATATATTAGTGCTATGTGATTTATTTTACACCCACTTATTTGCTAATTTTAAACTCACCAAATTTTTGTTTAAATTTTTTTAAAACATATTAATAATAAATCTCCAGGGTCCTATGTTTGCTACTGACCGTTCATGAGAGTGTCAAAATAAATGTTGATGGAGCCTTCATATTGAACTCTGGGGTATTCTTTGGTGCAAGATAGTGGTTGAAATGGAATGCCAAAAAGCAATAGAGTTTATCACTATTGGATGGAGTGAGGAACACTCGGAAGGTGAGCTTCTTGAAGAGATCAATAGAAGACTAGGTTAAGATAGAGATGCAAGGATTAAGTGATGTAATAAAGAGATTGATAGGATAGCAGACTCCATGGCAGAACACGTTCTGTGTATTGTGGAGAGAATAAACTTCTTTAGTTAACTTCCTAACTTCATATCATAAATATAACGATCAAACCAAATCTGTTACATGAGAAGAGGAGGGTCCTCGATGGTCATCAGTGACAGTCCACGAAGGTTGGTGGGCGATTCGGGACTAAAACACATTTCTATGGAATTATAATTTGTGAGTGTTTGGGTAAGTTTTTTTACCAAAAAAAAGTATGTTTAACAATGTTTTTCCGTAAATTGAGATAATTTCCTTTTTATATTTATATCAACTTGTGTGAAAGCATTTCTCCACTGCTTTTTTTACTTAGTTTTCATGATAAGATTGAAACTTGTCCCATAATAGAAGTGAGACTTACATGATTTTTATGGTATCAAACAAATGAAAATATGACTTTAAGCCTCAGTTCCATTTCTATTTTTTCATTCCATGATATCAAACTAGGCATAAATTTATTAAATATAAATAAATTCAATTAGTCTATGAGAATAAAAAATGATAATTAATTTATTAAATTTGTTATAAATTAAAAGTCTTTACATTTTTACTCATGTTAAATATAGTTTTAAATAAAAGAGAAAAGTAAAGAAAGTTATATTTGAGTTTATTAGAATGATAATGAAGTAAAATTAATAAATATTAATTATTTTTTAAATAAATTCTATTATAAATAAAATAATTCTTTTGGCCATGGTAATAACTGTTGATCGAGGGAGTACAATGATTGACAAGCATACAAATAATTATATATAAAAAAAACAAGTTTCCATCACATCAGTGTCCTCCACGACATGGCTTCATCGTTATCCCAAACTACTCATGAACAGAACAGAAGGGTAGATGGATGACGTCGGTCCCACGATTAAACGCTGCTTATTATCATATTTTTCCTGTTATTTAAAGCTTTATTTAACCAGATTAAAGTTTGGAAAAATGCTTCAAATTTAATATTGATAAAATTGAGGATAAAATTATTTATGATAAATTAATAAATGGCTTATATTATCAATCAAAATGTGTTCTCATTTAGAAGCATTATGGGTTAGGCAACTTGTTTATCAAATTTCACATTTTCATTATATTTTAGTTATTTCTTCCTCTCTTTATTTTAAGAATATTCTAACCATTTCACATATATCAATAAAAATTGTTAAAACATTAACTTTGCTATAAAATTTAAGTGATTTTTAATATTATTCTTATTGACTAATTACATAAAGTTCTAACATCATATTAATTTTTATTACATCCTCACTTTTATTAAATATGGGACAATATAGAGTTTTGACTCCTTGTAAGAGGTAATGTGCTTTTTAAGTTTCATGCTGAAACTACCGTGCATACAAAGCGAGATAAAACTTCTCTCACGTACTTATTTCAGCTTACGTAAAATTACTCTTCCAATGTTTCAATCATAATCAAATGCTGCAATAGATATTCCACTACACTACATTAATGTTTTTTAAAAATATGTGCCGCACTTGTTTTACTTTTAAATTAAATTCTACTCCTATGTTTTATTAAAATTTACATGTTAATATATTGATGATTCTTCTTCAATCTTCATATCGTATACTTTTTGTATGTAAAAAGCAAAATGATATTTAAAAAAATAAAGTTTATACAGTTGGACAGGCTAAAGGTAAAGTATAATTACGGAAAATATTGTGAAAAATTAAATTCATACAGTATATATAATTGATTCAATGTAAATTTCAAATTCATAATTTTTATTACTACTACTATCTCTAAGCAAAACTAATGTGCTGGTAACAAAAACAAAACTAATGTGGATGCTGGACCTGGAAGGCACACAAAGATACAGTAGACTTTAATTCTTGGTCAAGAAGAAAAAGTTGATGCTGTGAAAGCTCGACAGGAAAAAAAGAAAAAGAAAAAGGCATCACTAATACTTAAAAAGCAGATAAATTATTGTGTGTGAAACATACGACAACAAGAAATTCCCAATATCACAATCAAATAAATTAATTATTATTTGTGTGAAACATAAACTCCCAATATCATAATCAAAAAAATTTAAGATATTATTTTATTTTTAATTTTTATTTATGAGAGGTAGAGAGTGAGTGAGTGAGCTGCTGAATGCAATTATTCATTGCCATCGTTATCACAGATAAATTTATTAATTATATTAACTGTCAAATCTAATATATTAAATTTAATTATAGTGGGTGTCTGGTGGAAAGAAGCTATCCACACATCGACCCCGTCCTGTCCAATAATTGAAAACAAAAAGAAAAGGAAAAGACCAAAAAAATGATTGAAAGGGCAAGCGTACGGATAATTATATATTAAAAAATTCCTTCACATGTTTTAAATATAATAGTTTTTTAAAGACTTGTTTATGAGGTTGATCTTTATGAAATCTTGATTTATTTTATTTTATTTTTATTTATCTAACTTATAAAATAATATCCTGATTAATAAACGTGAACCAAACAAGTCAAGTCAGCTCGGAACTCGAACATGTAACAAGCTTCGATACATGAATGATTAGGAGTCATGGAAACTTAGGGATGGCTCAGGTAACGTGGTACAACACAAACGCACATTGTAACACCCTTAATTTTATTTCATTAACATACTCAAAGGAATGAAGCATTTGCAATGACTTTGGTTGGTCAAAATTTGTGAAAATTGAAGTTTGAAAACTTTTGTTTTTGGATTACTATTCATAACATTCTAAAAATGATCTAAAGTTAGAAAAATCATAATTAATTGTAGAAAAATTGGAATTGAGTGATTCCAAGTTCTATGGGAAAAACTTGAGAGAAAAACTAATTTTTGGACATGAATTTTCAAATTCTTTTTCTTTACACATGCAAAATCTTATTTTTAAACCACTTTATGACCATTATTTAACACAATCATTTATCCATAATCAACCTCAATTCGTGCAGCACCTTCCCTTTAGGGTTTGGAATCCAAAAATTTATACAAACACTGATAAAGTCTGTCGTGGGGCTATCAAATAAAACTAAGGTAGAATGCAATATAATGGCACTAACTTAAATCGATCTCTACGCGGAACCTATATTGAATTACTAATAATTAAGCGCAAATAGCAAATTAACCAAGAAGTATCAAATGCTTTTTTTATCTAATTAAACTAAATAGGTGAATTTAAACTCTATAAAGTGAATGTCCTAGGTGATTGAATCCACTAACCTTCCTTGTCCAATTTTAATATTGAGCTCTCTTTTTAACTAAGCACAAGAACTAGTAAGGACCCTTACTAATCAATATTCCTAACCTTTTAAAATAATCTAAACCTAGACTCAATTAATCAATTAGGAATATCTTTAGTGCTTAGCTAGTGTTAGATTTATAAAAGATCCTCTTTACATCAAATTAATTCCTAGAACCCTAGCAAATCAATTGATTTCAAGAGAATAAAGGAAAATAATTGAATAACAATAGACCTATAGTCCAAGCACAATTCAAAGTACCAATCTAACACAAGTATCACAATCCAAATTATATCAACCGATAATAATTCTCTTTCATACATACAAATCATAACCTCTAGCAACTTAGAATTACAATTTGCACATATAAAGATCAGAAAGTGAAAATAAAATTTAGAGAATTCCCCTAATTGTCTAAGGACTCCGGTTAGTATCATCATCACCATTGGACGGATGGATTTACCTGCTCATCATTGGGAAATTAACTCTCCTGAAACGATGAACTTCTGCGACCATCACAGTAGCTGGAGTTGAACTCTGGAAGCAATGGGTGGCGGTGTGCTGGGGTCTGGAATAGTGAAGACCGAAGCTCAGAATGAGGTGTGATTGCGGGTGGATGAATGAACAAAGTCTCTGGACCACGTGCATAAACGAAGCAAAATGACGCAGCAGCTGAGCCTTCACTGCAATGGATGAAACTCGAAAAATGGAGCGGCTGTGAGAGAGTGTTGAGGATTGATGAATGGTGAAAATGGATGAAGAAAGGAATTAGGAGGCGGCGTAATTCTGTGGGTGTGTGCGTCAGAATGGATTGGGGCGACGAGTCTGTTCTCTCTCCCTCTGTCTTGGCAGCTTCTCGAATGATTGATGAATAAGGATGGAATAAGAAGGTATGTGATTGGGCTGGTATTATTTGGCCCAATACATTAATGGTTCCAAGATGAATTGCAGCTGCTGTGTGTAATGAGATATTGGGAGGAATTGGATGATCATCGTCCCAGGAACCGTGTGGCTTGTGATGGAATTAATGGAGAATTCCATCAATGCACAGGTGGCGGCTTGCTTCCCTGGTCTCGTGATGCTGTCCTCTTTTGGCCTACCCTCCGTGACCTCCTCCCTGATTCCATGATAATGAATGGATGCATATTAGGTTGAAGAATGAATGGGCCGAACCGGGGCTGATTCCTACTTGCCCAATATGAGACAAAAAATGAATGAACCCAATAATAATAGTGTGGGCTTCATGAATGCATAAAAAGCTTGCTCCATGTGGCTTCCTTCCCTTTGTCTGCCAGTGAATATCTTGGGCCAACTCTAATGTAATGGTCTTGGATTAAGTCCAATTGATAATTGTTAGACTTAGCCCAATGATGTTGGAAGGTACCTATAATGAAAATTGAATCAAGTAGCATCAAATATTCTAGGATCAACTATTTAACAAAATGATGAAAAGTATGATCATTAATCCATAATTAATTTTAATTTCATGGAATTGCAATTAATAATAATTAATGCAATTAATATCAATAAAAGCTCACTAATGTCATCAAAAATCCTCTAAAATGCTACAAATCTAATAGATAAAATATGATTAATTCAAACACCAAACCAATACAAACCACCCATCAATAGGTTCCAAATAATGAATAGTGTTGTTTTCTAACAACTATTTTATCTAAATCACTCTTTTCCTCACTTTCCCTCTCAAAAACCAAAACTATACAACAGCTAAAATAGACCTTTTTTTTTTTACAAAACTAAATCGATAGGATGGAAGAGGAGTGTTAGAAATCAAGAACTATGAAAAATTTTGCACCAAAACTCAAGTTTACCTTTGATTTTGTTGAATATTTGACCTCTTTGCTTTATCCTCTGCACACCTTATACTTGTCTATCTTTGTGCATATAGTATATTCAATTTTTTGTAAGTGAAAATGAAGGATAAACAAATAGCTAAAAAAATTAAGGGTCCGGAAAGTGAAAGGAAATGGTGAATGTGGAAATAGAAAGAAAATGAGGGGTAAAAATGTCATTTTTCAAAATGTAGAAAAAATAAGGGTGAAATGGCCATTTTGGAAAAGTAATGGCATCTTGGTACATTTGAAAAAGTCAAAGGGTAAATTGGTAAAAATTTGACCTAAACATAAAAAAAATTTCACGGAACCCCAAAAGATAGAGAAAGATTTATTGATAATAATTGATGCCTAATTTAAATTAAAATGACGAAAATATCGTTTACAGGAATTTTAAATGTTATTTAATATTTGGCTATTTAATAAATAATTAGTCAAATATGAATTTTTAAAGTATCCATATGCCTCAAATATTTGATTTTAGAATGTGGAAAAAATAGTTTGGAAATTTTAATAATTTATAAAATCGTTTCTAAGATGAAGTCAGAAACAATTCCCTAGTTCAGAAAGAAAAAGTCCCGGAAAATTTGAATTATATTTTTCTTCAAAAATTTATTAAATTCTTTCTAAAAAGCATTTTGAGGAAAGAAAAATCATGAGAGTATTAGATGAATTTAAAGAATTTTTAATGATCCTAAATTGATCAAGTAATAAGGGGTTTCACGAAAAGTATTTCCGGTGCCATAAATTAGTGTTATGGAAGCTTAAAGTTTTGCATAGTATGAAGTGTGCTTTATATCATGGCATTTGTACTCTTCTTATGTGAAGAGGAAAAACAAGAAGTGATATTAACACAAAGTAGTATATTATATTAATATAAAGTTGCTCAGTAAAATGTGAGACTCACAACTTAACACACACGTGGTCATCTTTTACCTGAGGATTTCAGGATCAAAATTGCTCCCCATTTTCAGTCAAGCAAGGAGAACGAGAGAGGAAGCTGCGGAGATGGGAGAGGAACAAGGAGAGCAAGTTCAAAGCTAAATCTCAAGGTAAACCTATGTTCCAAGCTTGAAATCTCCTATATTCTTGATCTTTAAGCTCTTCTCTCCAATTGTATTGGTTTATTTTTCTAAAAAAAGATTGTGTTCACTATTATAAAGATGATGAATGATCTGTTTGGATAAGCGGTAGAATTTATGACGTTTTAGTATAATGACTTTCAAAAAAGGAATTCTGTGTAAAAGTTAAAAAATGCAATGTAATTTATATTTGGATAAACTTGGAAGAAGTGAATTTTTTGTGAAAAGTAAAATGTATTTGGATAAATGTTGGAGAAGTAACTTTTGATGGAAAATTACTTAAAATGGTATGAATCTCATTACATACTACCTTTTCACATATATAATTCTATATATTGTGATAAAAAAAATAAAATGATAAAAATAAAAAACATGGAATAAAGGAAAATAATACATATGTATTATTTTACAAATTATCATAATTTTAGAACAAAAAATAAAATGATGTATTATAAAAAATGGTTAAGCAGAGGCATGCTACTATGCCCCTTTTGACTATTCAGGCAAAGTCCATCACTCGTTGCCAATTAGAGCGCCAATCAATGATTCACTTTCCTTCTCTCCCTCCAACTCGCTGCTTCAGTTCGGGCTTCAGAATTCATACCCACTCTCACTATCGTTCCCACCCACCTCAGCTTTTGTCTCATTGAGGGAATCTTCGTTTGCCTCCGTCTTCTTCCATCTAGTCTATGACGATTAGCGTATATGCTACTTTTTTCGGCGACGTCGAGGTGAGTTATGATAGCATTTACCCGCCATTTTTTCCATCTTTGATCGGTATGGTTTTGTTAGAAGTTTGGACGCCTTTTTTTTTGGCTGCCGTATGGGGCTGATAGTTCGTCTTCAATATGTAGGCTATTTGTTTGATTTTGCATGCATCCCTTAGATTTATAATACGGGGTTGTTAATTTTGTATGCAGTTGTAAATAGTTTCCACTTCAAGACCAAAAGTGTTGTCTCCCTCTTCCCCCTTTTAGCTTCTTGAATCGAGTTGGTTCTTATTTCAGATCTAAGGAATGGGCTTTTTCGTTCAAAGGAGCTTCGATCATCTTCTCGGTGGAAGGAGCTTTTGCTCCAGAGTGACTTCTAGTGTGATGTTGAGCCAAACGCCTACAGTGGAGCCTGCCGTGCTTTTGAGCCTAAAAAGGACTTCTGGCCTCACTTGATCCTGAACCAAACGAATCCAAAGTTTATGTTTTGAGAGAGAGAAAAGAGAAAGAATGGAAAAAGAAAAAAAAAGAAAAAGGCATCACTAATCCTTAAAAGGAAATAAATTATTATTTCCGTGAAACATACGAGAATAAGAAATTCCCAATATCACAATCAAATAAATTAATTATTGTGTGAAACATAAATTCCCAATATCACAATCAAATAAATTTTAAGATATTATTTCATTTTTATTTTTATTTATGAGAGGGAGAGAGTGAGTGAGTTGCTGAATACAATTATTTACCGCCGTCGTTATCACATATAAATTTATTAATTATATTAACTGTCAAATCTAATTTGTTAAATTTAATTGGAGTGGGTGTTTGGTGGAAATCGACCACATACTGCCGGATAATTGAAAGCGAAAAGAAAAAAGAAAAGACCAAAGATAATAGATCCGTTTAGGAATATGGTAGAGAAGTATTTTTATGTAAATTAAGGTAAATATGTGAAGGAGATTATCTCATTTCAAAGAAAAACACTGTTCAACTTGTCTTTATCTTTTCACAAACAACCCCAATGACCAAAAGGGCAAGCGTACAAATAATTATATATTAAAAACATTCCTTCACATGTTATAAATATAATATTTTTTGAAGGCATATTTATGAGGTTAGTCTTATTCTTAAATATGAAATCTTAATTTATTTTAGTTCTAATACTTTTATTTTTTTACAAATTAATGTATCTATCTTATAAAGTAATATTATGGTCATTAAACCTAGATCAAACTGAATAGTCAGCTCGGAACTTGGCCATATAACTAGCTTCAATACATGGATCATTAGGAATCATGGCAACTTCGGGGTGACTCGGGTAATGTGGTGCAACACTGGCGCAAATTGTATCAACTCTTAATCTTATTCCATTACCATGCCCAACAAAATGAAGCCTTTGGAGTCATTTTGGCCGGCCATAATTGGTAAAAAATGAAGTTTGAAAACTTTTATTTTTGAATTAATATTCGTAACATTCTAAAAATAGCCTAAATTTTAAAAAAAAATCATAATTAATTGTAGAAAAATCAGAATTGAATGATTTCAAATTCTATGGGAAGATAATTGGATAAACTTAAGAGAGAAAAATAATTTTTTTTGGATATTTTCATTTTAAAATCATGTCTATGTTTAATTTCAAAATTTATTGTTTATTTGATTATTTTCTATTTTTTAGTAATTTTGCCCAATTTTGAAACAATATATCTCTTAGCACGGTTATCGGATTTAGATGAATTACTACTCATTCTAAAGGGAAAAATCACATTTATTTGGTGGTTAAATATCACATCCTAAATCACTTGATTGCGACACAATGAGATGGTCAACTTTAGATCCAATTTTGTTGACTTTTGCCCCTCTTTTCATTCATACTTGGTCCAATTGAGGTATGGTTGCTTTAACATACAATATCAATGCATTTGGAGCATTTTGACTTATTCTAGCATGCTTGACAATAAATTTACCACTACACATGCTATCAATTTTTTTTGACCTGAACATGCTATCAATTATAACTAACATATAATATCATTATGGGTATCTACAACTTTTTACAAATACTCACAAAGCACTTACCAAAACTTTTAGCATTTTCCTTCTTTCTTCTTCTCTTTTTGGACAAAGATAGCCCTAGGGTTTGGTTACATTAATTAGGTAAGATTCTTGAGAATCTTAGTAGCATAAGCAACTATTATATAATCATATCATGTATTAAAAACATGATACATGCATATACTTAACTAACAATAACCTTGAGAATTGATCACTATGCATACCTTATATGTCAAACCATATAACACAGATCAAGGCATAATTGCATAAGAGCAATATTCATCATATCACAACCTTATCATTTTCACAATGGCATATTATCCAATTCATAACAAAGCAAGTAATTATGCAATTAAATATAGTGATATGCAATCAAAACAATAATTTCTAAGTTATCTCTTCTCCTTACTTTTCTTGGTCTCTTGAACGTCCAGTTCTTCCTTCCTAATGTCTAATGGTCTTAAATAACATGACAGAAAATTATCAGCTCATTAAGATAATTTATTACATTATTCTTCCTACCGATTCCTACTTTCTCTCTTTAACCTGAACTTTGCATTTTTATATCTTTGGGTTTCAAAATTAATCTAACATGCTCCTCCCGCATATTCAATTTTTAAGCTAAAAAAGCTCAAAAGAAATCTCCTTTCTTTTTAATTACTCAAAATAGCCACATAGAGAAATTGTTGCAAACAATTCCAATTTATGTTTCTAATGCTTTCAAACTTGGTTTCTCACTTGCAATCTATACAATTTTTCATTTTAAACTTAATGGAAGTATAAAAATCATCAAATAAATCCTCATAGCTATATTAAGGGATCATTTGAAAGTCATTTGAGAATAGTTTTCACGAATTCCGGTAAAATCTAGATTTTAAAAAGTGATTGCATTTGAGAAGTTATTAATTTTTACGTAGTTTAATGCAAAAGGTAGGTAGAAAAGAGGAAAGAGAAAGAATAAAAAAGTAGGAAAAAGAAAATTTATTGGGAGAGAGTGTGTGATTTGATAAGAAAATAGCCTTTTCAAAATCTAGATTTCAAACCAATATTTGTATTCAAAATAACTTTTATAAAAAATGTGAGTACTTAGACAAAGTCTAGGTTTTGAAACCAAATCAAACAACTAAATGCTTTGAATTGTTACATGGATGTGTGGCGGCTATATTGAACTCCTACACATTTAGGACATCAATTCTTTCTTACTATTGTAGATGATTTTTCTAGGATCAATTCTTTCTTACTATTGTGATGATTTTTCTAGGAGTACATGGATTTATTTGATGAAACACAAAACTCACACAGTTTCACACATTAAATCTTTCATTACATATATTGAGACTCAATTTTCTACTAAAGTAAAACGAATAAGGAGTGATAATGGAACTGAATTTGTGAACTATGCACTTAAAGAATTCCTGACTGAGAAGGGAATGGTGCATGAGACTACATGACCATATATCCTAGAACAGAATGGCATAGTGGAGAGTAAGCATAGAACACTAATGCAGTTTACAAGAAGTTTGCTGATTCAGTCTAATGTGCCTATAAGGTATTGGGTTAGCGCATTCAAACTGCTTGCTATTTGATTAACAAAATTCCATGACATGTATTACATTTTAAAACCTATTATAAAATTGTATATGGTCACCCACCTGACTATTATAATCTGAAAGTTTTTGAATCCCTACCATATGCTACAAATTTAGTTAATCATGACAAATTGAAACCGAAGTCAATTGCATGTATCTTTCTAGGATATCCAAAACATCAAAAGGGATTGTTTTATAAGATATTCAAAGTAAAGGAATCTTTGTCAGTAGACATGTAAGATTCATAGAGAATAAGTTCCCATTTCGGGATAGGTTAGGAGGTAATCACAAGGAAATAGATACAGCTGCTAAAGAGATGTTTTGTTATGATGAAGAAGAAATTCCCATAAATACCACTACAGATAAAGATTCCAACGAGCTGTCTGTGAAGTCTGAAAATGTATGTGATAAAACTGAACATGGTGTGTCTGATTCTGTTACAGACCCATCAGCAAGACCAATTGGAAACAGGAGGCCTCCCATTTGGTCTAATGATTAATTTCATCACAGAATGCCCCTACTGCTTCTAGTCTCAAACCAATTTCTGCTTGTAAATATCCAATTGAGAAATATATGAATTATGCATGTTTCATTATCAAATTTCCTTTTCCTCTGTTCTATCGATTCTACTGTTGAGCCTACCACATATGATAAAATCAGCGATGGGTTGAGGCTATGTAGACAGAAATACAAGCTTTGGAGGATAACCACTCTTGAGACTTGGTGTCCTTGCCCAAAAGTTAAGAAACCCATAGGTTGTAAATGGGTGTACAAAATAAAGTATAGATCAGATGGAAAATTGATAAATATAAGGCACGTTTAGGGTTATAATCAGAGAGAGGGTATAGATTTTCATGAAACCTTTTCTCCAGTTATGAAAATGATTACTGTGCGAACTATACTGAAAATGGCAGCAATATTTGGTTGGAATCTCTATCAAATGGATGTATATAATGCATTCCTTCAAGGAGATTTGGATGAGGAGGTCAACATAACCATATCCCAGGGATTTGATAAACAGGGGGAGCATTTGGTATGTAGGCTTAATCATTATATGGGCTTAAGCAAGCTTCTTGCCAATGGAATCATAAATTTTCAAAGGCATTGATTCATGGACGGTTTACCCAAAGTAAACATGATTATTCCTTGTTCATAGAGAAATTTGATAATGATATAGTACTCATACTTGTCTATGTAGATGACCTTCTCATTACAGGTAGCAATGAAGCATGGATCAGTGAGGTAAAAGATTTTCTCCACAGTCAACTTTAAATTAAGAACTTGGGACAAATGAATATTTTTCGGGAATAGAGGTAGCTAGATCTGAAAAAAGAATTGTTTTCTTTCAAAGAAAATTTGCCTTAGAACTCTTATCAGACACAGGGATGAGTGCATGTCGTCCTCTGTCTTTGCCCATGGGATAGAATATGAGGTTGTTGGCTTTTCAAAAGGGTAAAGACAAGAAAGAGGACCTTCTGAAAAATCCAAGAAGATACAGAAGGCTTATAGGTAGGTTGATTTATTTGACAAACACTAGGCCTGACATTAGTTTTCCTGTCCAGCTACATAAACCAATTCATTTGATTAGCCTACAAAGATACACATGGGACAAGCCCTGGAAGAATTGAGATATCTGAATCAGTGTGTGGGTCTAGGAGTTGTCCTCACCTCAAATTCAGACTTGACCTTGAGCTGCTACTGTGATTCAGATTGGGGTACATGTGGAAAAACAAGGCGATCTGTGACACAGGCTATTTAATCAAGATAGGGGGCTCACTCATCAAGTGGAAGACTAGGAAGCAACACGCAGTCTCTAGATCATCAGCTGAAGCAGAATACAGAGCATTAGCATCTGCAGTTTCAAAGATTGTGTGGGTACAAGGATTGTTGAGTGATCTTAATATCAGAAAAGCAACACCATTACAGATTATTGTGATAGCAAGGTTGCTATCCATATCAAACCCGGTGTTTCATGAGACAACAAAGCATATAGAAATTGATTGCCATTTTGTAAGAGAGAAGCTGCAGGATGGCTTTCATTGGTGCGCTCACTTGGGCAGCTGCAGGATGGCTTTGATTGATCTATTACATGTCAAATCAGAAAACCAAGAAGCAGAAATATTGACAAAGGCTGTAGGGAAGGATAGTCAAATCCATTTATTGAGCAAGTTAGGTACGATAAATATATTTGTATATCTTTTATATAGGTTCGTCTTCTGTTTGTATGTATTTCAGACTTTAGTCTATCGAGCCTTATGCTCATAAAGCCCAAAGCACGATATATAATCAGGACGTTATACACCCTTGTTTGACAACACTTTTAGGAATTTTAAAAGCTCATTTAACAGTCTTTTTTTGTAAAATGAGATAATTTTTTTTCATATATTTATCTTAACTTACGTAAACTCATTTCTCCACCACATTCCTAAACAGGCCTCATATGATGTATGGTTATTTACTATTAAGTAAATAAGATATTCCACTTTTTCTGGGCCAATTGTTAACAATCTCAATCAACTTTACCTCCCATATATAGAAAGTGCTACTTCAAAATAATTACATATAATAAAGAGATTCCTAGGTTGGTTATATATAATAAGCATAATTAAAAAAATTCAGAAAAATTGATATATATATATTTTATAGATAATTAACTTAGCTAATTTTTTAATACCCATAAATTAGTTATATGACTCATATATTAAGGATTAGAATACAAACTTTTTTCTCTTTTTCCTTTTTTATTGTAAGACAAGGCATATGAATTAAAAAGAAAATCTAAAAGTCATGCAACTGTGTAGTTTTAAAATTAATTAAATATTGCAAAGTATAGACTTGGCCCTTGTATAATAGAAGAGACATGGAAGATCAATAAACAAATAAAGAAAAATTACACTATGACACTATGATTTTGTAAAGGGACCTTTGTCTGTCGTGTAAGTAGGAGTATTTATTTATCTACTATAACTAAACGAATTACAGATACTCGTGACATGAAATTTCCTATGAACTGACGAAAGAAATATTTCTCTTCTTCAGCGTTACACACGCCACTATTATTTGCTTAAAAGTCTCAACACTTCAAAATTCAACTTGATATAAAGAAAGAGACTTGTGAGGCCCAAAAAACTGGCAAGTCCAGACTAGCAAATAGCAATGTGGACAACTGGCGACTAATAAACCTGAAACTCCAAGATGGGTAGGGGAAACAACAAGGTTAATTATGACTCTAATCATAAATCCATAAATGACAACTTATATCCAGTATTGAACACACAAATTATTCAGTAACCCAATAAAAAATTGACAGATGGATTTTTTAACATATAAGCGCATAACGTCTAGCCCTACCGTTAGCCTCCGTTTTTCATTACTTGCACATCTGTGGCTCTAACATGCTAAACCCTATTTCCTTTTATTTCAATTATATTCAGGACTAGATTTGCCGTATGGGGCTCTGACATGCGATTGACTCTTTGCCCTATTTCCTCTTATTTCAATTATTGCAGAAGTTATTTCCTCCTATTCCATTATCTTTTAGGAAGGCTAGATCGGTTACATCCATTGTGTGCGCCATGTCCGGTATTGCTTGCATATTTTTTTTAAAGAAAATTGATTTATAGCTTGTTTGGATTTACTTCCTAAAATCTAGGTTTGGTTTCAAACATAGGTTTTACCTCAAAACTTAGGTTTTATCCAAATACTCACATTTTTCAGAAAATCTATTTTGGATACAAAACTTCGGTTTAAAATGTAGGTTTTGAAAAAGTTATGTTCTTGTCAAATCACATACTCTTCTAATAAATTTTCTTTTTCCTTCTTTTTCTTTATTTCATTTTCATCTTTCCTACATACTTTTTGCCTCGAAATTTGTAAAAGTCAAAACTTCCCAAACACAATCACTGCTTCAAAACCTAGTTTTGCCTCATAATCTGTAAAAGCTTTTCTCTAAAATTTAAGTTTTATTTTAAAATTCGTAAAAACTATTCTCAAAAGGACTTCTAAACAAGCCTTTAATGCTTTAAAGTTTTTGCCGCTTTTGACTCTCTTTTTTTCGTGCGCGCATCAACTTCTGAAGGCTTTTATTATTTTAATCACCCATGCTTTTGTCTTACTTGCTCAGTCAGCACAATGTCGATTTTCAAATCCACAATGTCAACGGAGACTGATGGTAGGGTCAGACATTATGAGTGTATGTGTTAAAAATTCCACATGTCAATTTTTTCATTCGGTAACTAGATAATTAGGGTGTTCAGTATTGGATATAAGTTTAATCCTTCTTTTTACACAAACTGATTTGTCATAACCAACTTATAAAGGCAAAAATGCACACACGTTCCTCTAGCTCTATACAAGCTTAAATGTTAGTCTCTTAAAATTTTAAAACATCCTTCCAAAACTCTAAATCTAATACTGTTAAACTCAAATGACAATTTGTGCCGACCATTTTTATTTTTCAAAAATAAACTTAATATGTTAGGATTTAAGAATATTTTAGTAATATTTATAATTTTATATAATATCAGAATTGTTTCGCTAACACGGGTGAGGATTATTAGATAACTTAAGCGATACTTTGCTTAGAGGATTAGGTATGCCTTTTTTTTTTTGCCAATTTATAAATCTAGATAATGATAAACCTACATATATATATATACACATATATTTATGTATGTATATAAACATTACATTATAACTAATAACTTCTTACTCTTTATTTAAAATTTGGGGTGGACTTTAGTACATAACAACATGAAATACGAAACTGACAATATAATTGGAAACTAGTACTCCACTAGTAGTCTCTAGTTGGTTGCAACTGGGTATGAAGCACAAGTATTAATAGAGCAGACTCCATCTACCGAATTTGTGTTCCTTTGTATCATGAAGTATCCTTTCATTCCCCAATCTTTTCCCCACGAGTTCTTAACAATCCAATAATCTGTTCCATCTTTCGAACCATATCCAACGATCAAAACAGCATGATCTGGAGTAGATCCGTTGGGGCAACTTTTGCTACCAACAATGCCCTAACAAAATAAAATAAAAGTAATTAGTAAAAAAAATTTGAAGTTGGTGTGGTTAACTATCAAATTCATAACTTTATGCGTTGCATATGAGTGTTGAATCAGTATATACTTAAATGTTGGTGGGAAACTCAACTCCACACACACACACACACACACACACACACGTCTTTAAAAATAAACATTAGATAACAAATTTGTATATATTAAATAAACTAGTCAATTTATTTTTAATAAGAAATGTGTGTTTAGCTTTCTTAAAATATCATTTTTTTAATCATATGCAATGTATATTTGAACTGCATTTGATATAAACCACTTATAAGAACAGTCTGTGGGGATGATTTGAGGGGGAATATCAATCTAAGAGATAAAATGGGTAGAAGTATTGTCCTTAGAACTAAAGTAAGTGTCCTATCTTTTTGCATATTTAGGACCGAATGCATATATATTTTTAGGAGACAAAATGGATAGAAGTATTGTACTTAGAACTAAAGTAATTGTCTTATCCTATTGCATAATTAGGACTGAATAGATATATATTAGAAAACCCCCAAAATATATGAGCAATCTGCATGGATGATTTGAGAGAGAGAAAATATCAATTTGAGAGACAAAATGGATTGAGTTATTGTATTTTAAACCAGAGTAAATATCCTATTGCTATATTTAGGACTAGGATGTGAGCGCGCGCACGTATTAGAAAACCCCAAAATGTAATCCCCGTATGTAAATAGGTAGAAGAATGGAAAACTAGAAATACTGAATTAGGATTAAGCGAAGACTTACACTCTCATAGAATTGAAGCGGTGTTGAATCCAAAGCCACAGTAATAGGTTGCTTAGAGGTGGCACACAAGAGAGCACCATCCGATTGTTCTACACTTTGATGGCTCTTAATTTTCACAACTCCATTTTTCTGAAGAAACACACAGACACAGATATATACACATATAGCACAAATCAGGTAAAGAAAAGATATAACTATATAATTTCAAACTTACTTCGACAAACTTAAAGGAAACAAACCTTGTCGTCTCTGCAATGACCCTGTTTAGCAGTATAAGAATAATCCTTTTCTTTGCTGATGCCACCATGTTTGATAACCCAATCAAAGGCAGAAGAGGGCAATCCTCCATCACAACCCAGGCTCTTGGAGTCACAATCTATGAGTTCTTGTTCAGAAAGGCTAATAAGTTTCTTTGTGGCTATGGCATGCGCTGATTCAATGGCTCCGGCAGCTGCAAATGCCCAACAGCTACCTACGAAATTGAACCATGAAACATTAAAGTGTTAGTCCATTGAGGTTCCAAAGAATTACGCAAATAAAGCAACATACTTCAACTAATCATAGTACGTGTTTAGTATATGTTTGTTGAGTCATATACTCTTCAATGTAGAGTGTGTGTGTGTGTGTGTGTGTGTGTGTGTGTGTTTTGCAAGAGCACCTCACCACAGTTCTGTTGGTTTTTAACTGGAGTCACCACTGCTTTTAGTCTCCAATCCACAGAAGCAGGTGGTGCACAGTTCTTGTGCACATGATTCGGCCTCGAGACCGCCGCTGCGACACAGTATTTTTTGGCCGGCGTTGGCAGCTGACCGAGGTACACTTTCTTAAACTCCTCAGGACTCATATCAGCAAACTTGTTGAGTCCCAAACGATACCCAGATCTCTTGGAATTTGTCTCTATAATATACTTCAGATTCTTTCGGAATATTTGGTATCTAGTTTCACTCTCTTCAGAGTTTGGGTAATTTTTTCCATGACCCTTCATCCATTTTTGGAATATTCCAAACTCTTGTTCTCCTTTTAAAGGGAGAACGGATTCCATAGTAGGGAATCCTGAAGAGAGACATGCTTGAATGAAACACCAGATCAATAAATTAAGGAACAACCTAGAAATGTAGGATAATGCCATGCTTATTAGTAGTTTCAGATAGATACTGACAAATGAAACTTCAGATAAGCTTGCGTAGAACTGAAACCAGCGATGAGGTATTTATAGTGTAATTCCACTTGCTTGTGAGGAAAGAGGACAGAAAAAAAAAAGAAAAAGAAAATACCTTGTGCTCGTCTTGTTTTTAAATCACTTATAGGTATGTTTTTCTGGAACCAAGAGAAACACATTAGCCCCTCTTAAATTTTTCTTAGAATCTACTCTCCTAATCCTATTTATAAATCACTTTTATCATGTTTCATATAAACGGACCAATGAAAACTTTAAACTTCATTAATTCTATATTAAAATTTAACAAATTTTCAACATGATCTCTTTTTAATATATACTATAACACAAGAAAACAACGCCAACATAATAATAAATGAAGGGTAATGCTGTACATTAATATAAAAAATTTAATGAATTGATTTATAAATAGGACTAAATAAAACATTTCTCCTTACCCTATAAAAACAGGGTTAAAATAGTAATAACTATTTAATTTATCTTTATTTAATATATATTCTATCCTTACAGCACAAAATCTATGTAGAACTAAATAAAGGATAAAATTATGTATTTATATAAAAATATTTAATGATGTGACTTATGAATAATATAGAAAGAAAACTTGTC
>JANTPZ010008298.1:0-15424 GCA_025593235.1 Vachellia pachyceras | reverse complement strand
TACCAGTTCCACAGAGACATCAAGGACAAGCGTGACATCCCCTGCAAACAAAAATAGCAAGTAGTGCACCTTCAAGGGTCTTGCTCGAAACCATAACTTAACTATTATTTTAGTATAATTCAAATTACAAAACGCAATTATACTCATTGCACACCAGTTCGGTGAACCTTCTGCAAGAAACTGATGTCGAATCCACCAGAAAACCGCCCACCCTTGCCTGGAAGAAATTTCAAAACAATCACAGTGCTTTGACTTTGACAGTTAAATGGTCATTCAATTTTATCTTCAAGAAAATATGAGCGAGGGACAGGTTAATCACGATGACACCTCGAAGACGCAGGTCAAATTCATCTAGCCATTACGCTTAATTTACTCTATTCATTACGAATAAACAAAATCCAGTACAATAAAACCACCGCAAACGTCAATCCAGAGAAACTTTACCAGTCAGAACCACAGCTTTTACATCATTTCTTCTGATCGCCTCATCGAATTTATCCTTCAACCCCTTAATAACTAAACCAGAAAAACAGAATACAAATATAAGATTAGAAAGAAAGAAATAAACGACAAATGGACCAAAAAAAGGCATACAGAAAATCCGAAGCTCACTTGGAACATCCAAGGCGTTTACAGGAGGGTTACACATAGTGATGACTGCAACCCCATCATTTCCAACCTCCAATTCAACCTTAACCGCTGCCGTTCCTGAGAGTCCCAATCCAAGTCTCCTCCTTTCCGAGTCTTATTCAAAAAACTTTTTTTTTTGTGGCATAAATAGTGGCAAATGATAGTTGGGGTTCAGAGGAAAGTTGACAGTGCTATTAGAAGACAGAATTAATGATTTGATATAAGGTCAAATATCTGCATCTATAAAATATATAATGGAAAGGAGAGGGTCGAGGCCACATGGGTTAGCTCCTCGTCTATTTCCTGGATGACTTGGGACTGTGAAGCTGACTCAGCCACCGTTTGCACTTTGAACATTTCCAGTGGTGCGCCACGTGGATAATGTGGAGTAAGAGTTAGAATCAGATGTGGGATGCCATGATTGAAACTTGGGAACGTGATTTGTTGTGGCTGAACATGGGACGTCTAGATAATGCGTGTCACAGGTGGCTCCAATCGCATCCGTTCAATTCCTCAAGAGCAAAAGATTACCTGAGCAAGCACTTCCCACAATGGGTATTGATCGGGGCAACCCAAGGCAGTCCTATCCATGTGAAACAAGCAACAGCTTATCCGTTTTTAACTCAATATTCGGGTTGTTAATTCGGGTTGTTAAATTAGATTTGTTACGCACGTCAGAAGGGCCTGGGGAGAGAGAGTTTGAGGTCAGGAACTATTACTCAAGGGTCATGTTTTTTCAGAACATTTGGGTGGAGTATCGCAGGTGCCGGGAGTATTTCTTGTACGAATATCACCATGAAAGTTGTAAAAACATAGCAATATCGATATGTTTTAACAGATCCAAACGGTCAAACATTAATAGACCAAATTGAGTTGTCTTTGCTTTGCCATTTAGGGTACAAGCCACCTGTATTTCCAACTATTACGACACATTATCAAAAATTGGAAAAAAAATAAATGAAGCCTAACACTCCCTCAGCGTTTCCCACTCTGACCAAAGAATACTTCATGATCAGCATCCTTCTTGAAAGACCAGCAAATGGCTTCGAATCATCTTACCGGCAAGAAAGACAGCCAAAGGCTCAGGCAAATATCCCAAACCCACTGACATTATTCACCCCTCAACAAGATCGAATCAAAGAGCAGAAGATCCTTAGCCACGTCGACCACCGACAGCCGCCAAGACACCGACTCCTCCAAAATCAAAGAGTAGTAGTAGAAGAAACACGGTCTAAGTATACTGGCATGATCCAAAAATACATTACTTAACTTAAGGTTATTTATATTTATTGGTTTTTCTAAACTAATTTGATTAATTTATAAATTAATATATAAATCAATTATATATATAAATAAATACTTTTAAGTGGTATATTTAAGTTTCTTACGTTCTCTAATAAAAGTCAACTGATACTAATACTAAAGAGTAAAGGTAGTATCATGATTCTCTCGTCTATGATTTCTAACATGAGTGGGTGATTTATCTCACTATCTCCTGTCTATAAATTTGTGTAGGCGAAATCCTTCCTCTAGCCTTGTTGCTTGCACAATTGAAGTTCAACCTAAGGTTGTTGAATTGGCTAGCTTAAGTAAATTCGTTAGTGAGATTGTAAGGCATAAACTTTGAATGTAAAGTTAAAATAGAAATGGCTCTGTATTTAAGTTTACATTGTTTCATAGTGGTTCATTATATATTTTTAGTCTAGTAATGTTAACACTATATGTCTCGTTAACCAAAAAAATATGTTGACTTAATGAATTTAAATAGTGATTATGTAATTAAATATTAATGAAGTATACTTAAAATTTAACATTTAATATGATGGGAGTGATATACATTTGCTCAAATATTTATGAAGCATGCTTAAATATCTCAATGTTTTACCCTTCTAGGTGCCAATTGACTTCGATATTCATAGCTTGACCCCCTGGCTGGTTGATTAGAATCCTCATTATAAAGGCCAAACTACTGCCATTATTCCAATTAAATGGAATGGAGCAAACATTTATAATTTGATTCTTCATATTTTATTATTATGAAATTCGTCCCTCATAATTATCCTTCACAATAAACAGTATTTGTCATCATCGAAGGTTAACTTGGAAGCAGATCAAAATATAAGCACGTAGGGGGGTAATGCTTGGTTCTTTAACCATAGAATTAAAATCGATTGAAGTTGAACAACCACATGCACAAGGAACATGAGAGGCCGGAGATACAAGTGAAATAAAAGAAAAAACTAAGGATAACATGTAAATTTGTTTAGGAATTTTCACTAAGAAACAATTGGCTTGTTTGACAAAGCGTCAAGAACAATCAAATTCATATTCAACAGTATTTTTTTGTAAAAGAGATAATCTCCTTCACATATTTACCTCGACTTGTGTAAAGGTACTTCTCTACCGCATTCCCAAACAGACACAATATCACTCCAAATCATTTTTGTGCTCAAAATTGACATCACAATATTAAAATAGAGCGATGTTAACCTAACGCGAAATATTAATATGTTTTAAAACTTTGGGGGATCATATTGAACTGGGAAAAACCTTCATAACAAAATTGCTTCTGAAAGAAGGGTTCCGAAGTAAATTTACAATTTAACATTCAAAAATTAATCAAAGATGAACCAGCAGGAAGTGAAGTATAGTAGTCATGTCAATGTGTACGTTTGGTGCGCCGAATGAGCCATAGAATGTCGCTTCCATGGAATGATTTTCTATGGCGTCCAACTTTCTGGGTACGCTGCAAAGTGCAGACACATCCGTTATTCACCGTTAAAAGAAAAAACAGCGTAAACCCAATTCAGCATATAATTAAGTTCATAAGAACATTTGAGAAACTCACTTGGAAATGAAACGTAGGATTTGGAACTTTTGTTAATACCGACAAACCATCCCGAACAGACACCACTGTTCAGTATACCCCAAAAAAAAAAAAGATTTTAGTCTCTGTCCATTGCCATTATGCAGAGGAAGATAATATCTTTTTTTCTTATATGAGCCTTACTTGTAGCAGAGGCTGACTTTATATTCTGATCCATTACATTCTTGGTCTTCATCTTCCTAGGCACCGTAACTTCCGAATGACTGCATTAACAAAAATCATAAATGTCCAACTTTGTCATATCATGGACTGTCATGTTGTTTCTGGCAGTCTTCCGTAAACATATATATGGCCATGCTCTTATCCATTATCTAGATTTAAGTACCTTGATTTTTCACTGCTTGATTTCTCAAGGGTGGCTGCTGTAAGCAAAAAAAAAAAAAGAGGTTATATATATTCTGGGGATTTCTCTGAGAAAATCTACAGGGGAGACTTGAAGCACTTACGTGATGATAAGTAACGGGAATGGAAACGTGGTAATTTCTCACTCCATCGCATATTAGTAAGGGCAAGTTTATCAGCATATTGTTCGCACGAGACAAGTCTCTGCCAAAAAAATGAGCAGCTTGATTTACAACTCTGTTTTTAGTCAAGAACACTAAAAAGCCTTTATATTATATGCAGATACTAACAAAAAGGCTCCTTTTTTTTTCAAAGTGATAACACACTGACTTGTTGGAGGGAATTGATGCGCAATTCAGTCTCAAAAAACGAATTGTTCTGAGAAATAAGGCATTCAAGATTGGTTGACACGTTTCCAAGATGATCTATCACAGTAACCACTGCCCTGCACAAGTACTCTTTTGTGCTTTCCACCACCCTGCATCATCAACATCACACACACACACATATTTTGCCCAACACACACACGTATATATATAGGAACTCTAATTTGTCATTCTCAAGATACCTCACGAAACATGGGCCTAAGCCCATGTAAATGAAACAATGGGTGTGGGCTCAAGCCCAGCTTAAAGAACTACTGGTCCGTTGGGATAAATAACTTATTTGCATAATAACTTATAGATAAGTAAGATTAGAAATAAGTCAGATTGTAAAAGTTATTTGTGTTTGGGAAAGCGGTGGAAGAAGTGACTTATTTGTAAAAGCTCAGAATTTCAGCTTGTTGGCAGAAGTAACTTATTCCCATAAACTTTCCCAAACAAACCAAAAATGTGAACAGTAACTTTTAAGAATTTTTGGCACTGTGCAACACACTTATAGAGGTTAAAAAGCATTTCCAAAGGGGCCCACTGTCTGTCCAAAAAATAAGGGAGTAACTAAAATGCCATGACAAGTGAATATATACGAAGCATCTTAATTGTCAAATTTTTTAGTGATTATATTGCTCTTTAATAACTACACACGAGTAATTCTCTCCCTGAAAGCTAGATAACCAATAACTGTGGAGACGGTTCAGGACCTATCATAGGTTTCATGGATCCCGAATAACAGCACAGTGCCAAAAATCACAGAAATAAAGTAATTCCATGAAAGGTAGAAGTTGAAACTACTCACTGTGTCTTCTCTTTGCCTTTCAAGAACGCAGTTTCACAGTAATCTGCTGCATGGTGAAGCTGAGACCTCAGCTCTCTTAGCTCCTACGCATTCAACATGAACGAGCCTTGAGTTTTTTTTTCTTGTAGTAATGTAAATAAGAAGCAGCAAGACAGGGTAGATAAACTATGACCTGAAGAGACGTCTCAAAGTTGATGGTTTCTTCCAACTCAGCTTCTGGGGTTTCAAAGGGAGAAGAAGAAGGCTTGGATACAGTTTCCATGGAGGAAGATATGGAATTTATTAAGAGTTCTGAAGAAAGTAATGGTTTATAAACACGAGAAAGGTTCCTTATCTGGCTCTCTGCTTTTTTCTTGAGTGGGACTCGCCGGGGTAGATTTTTGTCATTGTCTCCCCCAATCAGAGTGTGAAAGATGGGTTTCTGTGACCTGTGAAATCTTGCAACGAGAAAACAAACAAACTTGTAAAGGAGGCGAAGATGACAAATGAACAGTTTTTGAGTCCCGTGATCTCCTGTTTTCACTTTTTCGATATCTAATTATTTTAAAAAAGGCAGGGTAAGTGACTCACAGACCGATAAGAGACACAGTTCAATGAGATGATAAGATGTTTGGGAAAGCTTCTCAACACTCCAAAAACACGTTCAACGATATTTTTATGTAAAACGAGATAATCTTCTTCACACATTTTTATTATATGGATCAATTTGAAAAAAAAATTGAGAATTTTTATTATATGCAGTTAATATTATACATAGTTCATGGTCATGGACTGTTTCAGTTAGATTACCACCACCTGTAATTCTTTCGAAAAACGACAAGATTATGTGTTGCTAATCATGTAGTAATGCATGGATCTAAACCAAGTTTTCCCGAAGGATATAGATACAAATTATACGAATCCAATAATTGAATCTCTGTTTACATGTTGATAAGCATATGAATGGTGGAGAGCTCATCAGGGTGATCAGGCTTGCACAGCGCATGCTAACTTAAACTCCTATTTAAAAAGAACGATCGAACCACTTATTAGTTAAAGTGCATAATTCTTAACCATCACTTGACAACTTGTGTGCTTATGAATCCAATGTTTGAGCTAGATAAAAGGTTAATTTTGATTATAAATATCAGACATTAATTGGAAAAGAATGGTATAATGCATCTTAGTCTTGTACTATTAATGAAAAAAAAAAAAGATTTCAAGTGGATTGAAGACATACAAGCATTTGATTCCAATCTTTCTTAGATGTGAGTTTTTAAAACCCTTGGATGTTCTGTCTACTCACTCAAGGAATAGGGAATACGACAAGCCTTAAAACCAAGTATCCTCTTCATGGAAGATTGTTCTCTGGAGTCATACAATAGTCTCCTGAAAACAAACAGGAAGTCTAATCTATTGAGTAACATGGTTGTTTTATGAGGAAATTACTTCGTGGAATGGGAAGAGTTTGTGGATTCAAAGCACTCTATTTATCAACCAAACAAGGTCTTAAAGTAATGTTGTTTCATGCTACATGGGGCATATTGTAGCAGCTCAAAAGTTTACAAATGAGTTCAGATTCAAATAATTTTTTCATCTTCATCAGCAAACTTTTCAAGATTTAAGTTGGTGGGAGGACCATTATGATGCTTTTTACCATTCAACTCGGTATTTTTTTTTGGGCCTTGTTACGGAGACAGAGCTCCAACTTTATGAATGAAGTTATACATAAGGGGGGATATTGTGGGATAAATAACACTTGTATTAATTTTTTGTTTTTTTAATACCTTGAACTAGCTAAGAAATAATTAGCGGCAACTTGTGGCAAGAATTTGCATGAATACATAGCAACTTATTCCCCCTTTCAAGCTTATCTTCTATTTTCTTAAACTCTTTATCATAGTAATTTATCTTTATTGAAAAATATTTTCAACTGGTTTAGTGGGTGTGTTTGGGAATCTATTGAGAAAAAGGAGTTTACAGATTATGAGAAGAATTTACGGAATTCAAGAAAAATTTACAGATTTCGAAATGATTTTTATAGATTTTAAGATGGTTTTTACGGATTTTAAGATTGTTTTGCCTTGGCTTGCGTATACCGTTGGGAAGAAGTTCTTCTCAAACATGCACAGTATAAAAAGAGTAAAAGCTACTTATGATTATACGCAATTTTGGCCTTCCTATGGGCCCTTTAGGATCATTTTCTTATCTTAAGAGTACATGTTATTATCAAATGTCGTTTAAAATGTATTTCATTTTCATTGATTTGCTCATCAATGTTACCCAAAAAGCGAAGAAAAAAATTATTTTCATCTTGTTTAGGTTAAAAAAAGTAAAGGTAACTTTTGATAATAAGCAATTTCGTTCTTCCTATGGGCCCTTTCTAGCAATTCTCTTAAGCTCTCAAGAGTACATATTATTATCAAATGTCAATCACAATGTATTTCATTTTCATTGATTTGCTCATCAATGTTACCCAAAAAGCAAGGGTTAAGTAGCATTTTTGCCACGGAAGTATACTGGTTGGAGCACTGTGTATCTGGAAGTTTTTTGGGGACCAAATTCACCCCGGAAATTTATAAAACGTAGCATTTTACACCTGGAGTAACAGATCCTTAATGGACGTTTGTCATCATTCGAATAAAACATGTGTTATTCGAATGAAAACTTCCTCTTCAGCGTAAAACTCATTCAATCGAATTTTTTACCAACGTTCTAAATTTAATCGAATATAAAAATCGAGATTCAATCGAATCAGTTTTATATTGATTTGAATCATAGAGTTTTTAAACCTTATTTTTCCCCCAACGGTTTGGAAAGTGGGAAAAAAACAGTTTAGAATTCTCATTCGAATGGATATAACACACATTCGAATGAGTCTACTCTTTACAAATGGTTTAGAAAGCTTAAACTTTAAAATGTTGTATCTTCCTCATTTAAGCTCCATATTTGACAAATGACCTATCATTGGAAATCCCTTTGAGTCTAGTTTCAAATGACATAAGTTTCACAATCATTGGATTATTATTTTGAGAGATATGATGAAAAAACAAAACATGCATCAGGTATACATTTATTCCATATATATCTTCGGTTTTTTTATGATATCTCTTAACCCAGATGTCCAATTGATTTCAAAGTTATGCAATTTGAAACTATACTCAAAGGGCTTTCCAATGATAGGACATTTGTCAAATTTGGAGCTGAAATGAGGAAGATACAACATTTTCAAGTTTAACCTTTCTGAACCGTTTATAAAAGAGTAGACTCATTCGAATGAGTTTTATATCCATTCGAATGAGAATTTTAAACCATTTTCCCCCAACGGTGTAGAAAGTGGGACTTTTTACACCGCTGGGGCAAAAAACAGTTTGGAAAGTGGGAAAAAACGGTTTAGAAGTCTCATTCGAATGGATATAAAATTCATTCGAATGAGTCTACTCTTTATAAACAATTCAAAAAGGTTAAACTTGAAAATACTGTATCTTCCTCATTTCAGCTCCAAATTTTACAAATGATATATTATTGGAAATCCCTTTGAGTCTAGTTTCAAATGGCACAAGTTTGAAATCAATTGAACATCTGTTTGAGAGATATCGTCAAGAAACCGAAGATATATCTGGAATAAATGTATTCCTGTGCATGTTTGGTTTTTTCATCATATATCTCAAAATACTAATCCAATGATTGTGAAAATTATGCCATTTGAAACTAGACTCAAAGGGATTTCCAATGATAGGTCATTTGCCAAATTTGGAGCTGACATGAGGAAGATACAGCATTTTCAAGTTTAAGCTTTCTACACCGTTTAAAAAGAGTAGACGCATTTGAATGTGTGTTATATTCATTCGAATGAGAATTCTAAACCGATTTTTCCTACTTTCCAAACTGTTTTTCCCCATCAGTGTAGAAAGTCCCACTTTCTACACCGTTGGGGGGAGAAACGGTTTAGAAGTCTCATTCGAATGGATATAAAACTCATTCGAATGAGTCTACTCTTTATAAACGGTTCAAAAATGTTAAACTTGAAAATGCTGTATCTTCTTCATTTCAGCTTCAAATTTGATAAATGACCTATCATTGGAAAACCTTTTGAGTCTAGTTTCAAATGGAACAATTTTGAAATCAATTGGACATCGAGGTTTAGAGATATCATCAAAAAATCAAAGATATATCTGGAATAAATGTATTCCTGATGCATGTTTGGTTTTTTCATTATATCTCTCAAAATACTAATCCAATAATTATGAAACTTGAGCCATTTGAAACTAGACTAAAAGAGATTTCCAATGATAGGTCATTTGTCAAATTTGGAGCTTAAATGAGGAAGATACAACATTTTGAAGTTTAAGCTTTCTAAACCGTTTGTAAAGAGTTGACTCATTCGAATGTGTGTTATATCCATTCGAATGAGAATTCTAAACCGTTTTTTCCCACTCTCCAAACTGTTGTGGGAAAAATATGGTTTAGAAACTCTATGATTCAAATAAATATAAAACTGATTCGATTGAATCTCGATTTTTATATTCGATTAAATTTAGAACGTTGGTTTCGATTGAATGAATTTTACGCTGAAGAGGAAGCTTTCATTCGAATAACACATGTTTTATTCGAATGAAGACAAATGTTCGTTAAGGATCCGTTACTTCAGGTGAAAAATACTATGTTTTATAAACTTCCGGGGTGAATCTGATCTCAAAAAATCTTCCGGATACATAGTGCTCCAACCGGTATACTTGCGTGGCAAAAATGCTACTTAACCCAAAAAACGAAGAAAAAATTATTTTCATCTAGTTTAGGTTAAAAAAAGTAAAGGTAACTTTTGATAATAAGCAATTTCGTTCTTCATATGGGCCCTTTTCCAGCAATTCTCTTAAGCTCTCAAGAGTATATATTATTATCAAATGTCAATCACAATGTATTTCATTTTCATTGATTTGCTCATCAATGTTACCCTAAAAGGAAAAAAAGGGTAGTAATCTTGTGATCATGCAAAAAAAGGGTTTACAAATGAGTTCATTCATAATCATATTCCCTAGATTCCTTATATCCTTTGCTATTAATGATGCAAAAAGACCATAATCTCTTTGGGTAAAACTTGTGAAGTCATTCTCTTTGATAATTATGGCTATTGTATAAATGTACCTGAGAATCCTATTTTACTTAGACATAGAGCTAGGCGTGAAATTCAACCCTTTAGGATCACCCTTAAACTTTAAGACAACCAAGGCTTCTTTGTTAGAACTTTTCACAAAACCGGCTGCATGTGGGTTTTCTATTCCACGCCACTGATTAATCTTTTTGGCTGAATGTTCAAATTATTTTTCTATCACAGAAGTCTCTAGCCCCTGCTCCAAAATTTCAACCTCATCGTCCGCTTGAGTTTGGGTTTCACCATTTTTTTGTGGGAAGAGAGGTTTCCACGTTTGAATGAAAACGGCTTCTCGAAGGAAGCCATTTTCCATCTCAAATGTCTCACCAAACGGTCACCGCTAATGAAAAATGTTGATTTTCCTTTTCCATCGATCCAAACATGCCTTGAAATAGATTTGTGCCCATTTGAGAAAGCGGTGGAGAAATGCTTTTACGGTTTACGAGGTAAATATGTAAATATGATTATCTCGATTTACCAAAAAATGATGTTCGTTTGGGGAGCTCAAATGCTCTCCCAAATAGGCACAAAGCAATTACCGTCAATCTAGAGTCGCACAAAGCAATGGGAACATCGAAGATAACGGACACAAATCGAAGGCAGAGAGATGGTGGAGAGATGTGGCGATGATGGTCATAGAGGAGGGAGGGGAAGATGAGAAGAGGAAGGTAGAAAGTTTCTACGAAGGGCATTTGTGTCATTTGGTTTTGATTTTAAAATTCCAAGTTGGGCTCTCACGCTTTATGTGTCATCACTTTATGCTATGTGGTATAGGAACCACTGAGCTTGCTCTGAAACTCTTGAAAACATTCAAATTCTTATTCCTCAAGTCTGATTTTCATACCACCGCAAACCTCCTATTTATACTAGGTTGTGGCTAGGCAAGTACATTAAGCCTCTTAATGGGAAGTTACATATGTTACAAAAACATTATGATGGAAAAATGAAACTGATAGACCATTAAAACCATTATGCAGATATTCATTGCCTTTATTCTTCCGTTTCATCGTCCTCGGGTTGGATGAAACTCACCCTCAAGTCAAATTCAACATTATCGTCAAGATAAGGTGATAAGTCAGCAATATCGAAGGCGGTAGACACGCCATATGCACCTGGTAGATCAACATTACATGCATTATTGTTGATCTTTTACACAATCTTGAATGGACCATCAGCTCGAGGAGACAACTTGGCATTCGGTTGTTTAGGAAAACGCTCTTTCCTCAGATGGATCCAAACCAAGTCTCACACATTAAAGATCCATTGTTTCCGGCGCTTGTCTCGTGGCATCTTGCTTGTGGAATTTAGCTTCTGAATTCTTTCATGAGCTTGTCCATGTAACTTCTGTTCAGCCCTTTCATCTGTCTCAACATTATACTGCTGCTTATCAAGTGAAAGTGTTAAATCTGAAAAACTAATGGGTTGAGCATCAGGGGCAGCTTCAAACGGATGCTTCTCATTTGTTTGGTTGAAACTCATCATCTAGGCTTCAGCTTTCGTCACTTTGTGTTCCTCCTTCATCATCAAGGTCACCAACGGCTTAGCTTCCCTTGAGGCTTTGCTAAACTCACTGGGTGATAGGGGTGCTAACTTGATCTTGGCACCGTCTTTGATAAAGGAGTACGTGTTTGCACGTCCATCATACTGAGCGTGCTGATCATATTGCTATAGCCTCTCCAAAAGAAGATGGCATGCGTCCATGGGCACAACATCACACAAAAACTTCATCATAATATATGTTCCCAATGGAGAAAGTAACCAAGCATTGTTTAGAAACGTTTACCTCATTTCCAATGGTGAGCCAATAAAGCCTGTAAGGATGCGGATGATCATACGTTGGGAGCTTCAATTTCTGCACCATGTAGTTGGACACTACATTTTCACAGCTTCCACTGTCAATGATGACATTACAAACTTTACCTTGGGTAGTGCAACGAGTGTGAAAAACATTATGTCATAACCAAGGCTCTTTTGTAACTGCAACTGCATGCAAACTTCGCCTAATTACCAAAGTCTCACCCTAATCTGCGGGTGTAATCTCCTCATCATATACTAGCTCAGTTTCAAAAGCAACGGTATGCTTCTTCTTGTCATCATCTGCAGGCGCATCTTGCAATTGTCCCTTCCTAATGGTGACAACCCTCCGGTTTGGACAATATGCGACAATATGGCCTAATCCCTAGCATTTGAAGCATTTGATTGTCTTGGAGCTAGAATCCTTGGCTGTGTAAGGCTTGTGCATAGTGCTTGGCTGCGGTTTGTCTCGACAGCTAACCTGCTTCTCAACTCAAATAGATAGTCGGATCATATCATCCAATGTCCAATATTGCTGTAGTTGAACTGGACGACTAATGTTAGCATTTAAACCTGCAAGGTAATGAGCTATTGTCTGCTTTTCTTTCTTCTGAATATCACACTTCATCATAAGTTTCTCAAACTCTCTGGTGTATTCTTCCACGGACAATGAACTCTGTCGAAGATTCTGTAGCTGAATGAAATTATCCTGGTAGTAATGTTCTGGTATGAACTTCCTGGTGAGGTGGCATCTCATTTTCTCCCAGGTCTCAATTTTGGACTTTCCCTCACGGACTCGCTTCCGTTTAAGGTTCTCTCACCATATCGAGGCATGCTTCTTGAGTTTGAGGGCGACAATCTTGACCTTCTACTTGTCCGGAATCTCTTTATACTCAAATATCCGTTCAACAGTGTGAAGCCAGTCCACAACTCATCTGGATGAAGCTTTCCTTCAAATTCGGGGATGTCCACCTTTATGTCATTATGGCGGAATCTATGTCTCTGTGTTTAGTAGCTCTTAGTCGATGACGAACTATCACTACCTGTCTCACCTTCAGGGGCTTCTCTGGGTCCTTCCGGTAAAACTCGTTGCAGCTCTACAGTAGTTTCCAACTGCTGTATCCGGCGTCTCAACTCATTAATCTCCACTTTGTGCACTGGTATGTGTCTTGAAGGCATTCTGAGGCCTAGACTGCAAGCTTAGGGGGTGGGGATGGAATATAACTTTCTAGGAGGATAAGGTAAAGTGGTAATTATAAGGGGTAGTTTAGAGTTTGGGCTAAAAAAAGGTTTTGGGAAGTTCGGGGCTTAATTTGTAGATATGGGGTATTAGGGGTAGAAATGGAATTTGGGGAAAATTTAGGAGTGAAACTGTAATTTCAAAAAGTATAGGGTCTAAATATGTAATTTTAGGAAAGTTCAGGGGGTGAAAGTGCAATTTCTAAAATTTTACGGGGTAAAAGTGCAATTACCGAAAGTTTGGCTGACTGGGATTGTTGACGTGGCAGACTGTGACACGTGTTAGTCACTGGGGTGGATGACGTGTAGATGATTGGACGGATCGGCTGACATGGTAGATGAAGTCAGCGTCTTCAACCTCCAGCAGGCGCCTGTGGCGCGTGGACGATCGGTGACAGCGTGTGGGTTTATGGCGACGGCGCGTGGGAGCACGTGGAGACTCCTCTCCTCACGGAAAACTCCAGTCAAGGGTGTTCCGGCCTACCGAGCACAATGGCAACATTTGTTTGGCTGAAAAGGTCTGGAAATTCGAGTTTTGAGACTGGTAGTGACCCTCCTGGTTTGCTCCTCTGCAACTCCGCTTCCTAAACGTTTTTCAGGCGGCTTCCTCTCTCTGGAACCTGGCTTTGATACCAAAAATGGTATAGGAACCACTGAGCTCGCTCTAGAACTCTTGAGAACACTCAAATTCTTATTCCTCAAGTCTGATTTTCATACCACCCAAACCTCCTATTTATACTTGATTGTGGCTAGACAAATACATTAAGCCTCTTAATGGGAGGTTACAAAAACATTATGATGAAAAATGAAACTGATGGACCATTAAAACCATTATGCAGCTATTCATTGCCTTTATTCTTCCCGTTTCACTATGTTTGGTACTATGGAAGTGAGCCCATGGAATTGAAATTGAAGTAGAAAGTGAAAATTTGATTTGTTTGGTAAGTGGGAAGCCATTTCCAACAAATGTGAGAAGTGACAATTCTAAGCTCCCCTATGAGAACTGACATCAATTCCATATAATCCAAACATGTGGACCATTATGTCATTGGACAAATTTGGCATGATGGTGGACAAGAAGAAAGGAGTACAGACGACAAAGGCGATGGTGGATGATAGACGGTGGCGACGAACATGGAAGACACAAGGATGACAACGGCGACGAACACGACCCCCACAATGGTGACGAACACAATCTCTGGCGACGAACGTGAGCCCACCCCAATCTCTGGTGATGTAAGAATGAGATTATATGTGATTGTATTGGTAAGGATGGTGGTCAAAATTGCTGCTGGTTGTGAGGGGAGGAAATAATTGTTTTTGGGGAAGAAGAGAAATTTTTTGTTGTTGTAGAGGGTATATTAGTCTTTTCACACGATAAATATAAATATTAAATTAAAATAATACACACTTCTTTCAGTTTATCAAATATACTTTTAATCTCACCTCCACTTCTAGTTCCACTCCCACTTCCATAAAAAACATGTAATGTTGTATATAAAGAGATTTTCATGAGTGTTCATCCGTCATTCGCTCTATAATTGAACAACACCCATGCAGGTAGTTGAAATGTTGATATGACGGTCATTTTAATCATTTTCACGTACCTACTGGAAGTTGTTTTTGTATCTCTAATGATAATGCAAAAGCAGGTTCTTTTTTTTGTTAACAATTCTGTAGCATGTTTCCTTAACGAAGTCTTAACATAAATCACATTTTACCGCTCATCGCGCTGGGAGAACACGCTAATTCCATCAAAATCAGTTCTGAGTACCAAACGGGTATTAATGATATCATCAATTATCTCTCTTTCATGTAGTATTTTTCAAATTCTTTTTTATCATTTTCTCGCTCTCAGAATAATTATTCTCCATATTCATTTGATTATCCCAAGGCCAAAAGAAAATTAAGGTGGTTTCGGCGTTCACGATGATTAATTTTTTTTTGGGTACTGTCATTTCACATTCTCTCTCTTTGACTGGGACACAGTTGCAGAAGCGAAGCAATTCAACTTCTGAATTGTCAAACGGCGTCGCTTCCGGGGCCTGCCGGCGATGGGCGATGATCAATCGTCGATCCTAATGGCCAACGGAGACAAAGATCGAGAGCTTCTCATTCCCGTGGCGGACTCGGCCGACGAAGGCGCAGCTTCCAAGCCTTCTCCTTCGTCATCGTCTTCGCATCATGCAGGCCGTGAGGTGATCTCTTCGCACGTTATTTTAGGG